>APFE030284413.1:0-12110 GCA_000404065.3 Pinus taeda
CCTAAAAGTAAATTAAAAAAAAAAAAACAAGTTAATGAGGAAACGTGGGTTGTACGGCCCTGAAACGTGTTTCTGGCCGTACTGGCCACGTTTCCGATTCGGGAAACGTGGCAGTACGGCCGGAAACGCGTTTCGTACCCGTTTTCGTACCGAAACGGACCTTTATACCACGTTTCCTGCAACATAGTTTAGAGCACAATAGAGAGGCCAAAGCAGAAATGAAGAAGCAACTAGCAAAGAGGGTGTTAGGCTCAAGTGAACAAGGAAGTGGCATTGGTTCTACTTCAGCATCAATATTTACAACTAACCCGATAGCTGCCTCATCATTTTTTCCTAGAACCACGCCTGATTCACAACCATCTATCACTTCAATGCTTAAAAAAACTGAGAAAGAACACATTGACAAGTTGTTGGCCAAATTTTTCCTTTGGAGTGATATTCCTTTCAGTGTTGCAAGGAATAATCCATTTTTCCAGCGTGTTATTAATGCTATTGCAACTGTTGGCCCAGGGTACAAAATCCCTTCTTATGATGACTTTAGAGGCCGAATTCTTCAAAATGAAAAGGTTGACTGCACCAAAAGATTGGAGGAGTTTAGGGCATCATGGGCACAAACAGGATGCACTGTGATGTCAAATGGTTGGACCGACCAAAAGGGGAGAACCCTTGTAAACTTCTTGGTTAGTTGTCCAAGGGGACAATGTTTATGAAATATATTGATGCATCTTTGCATATCAAAGATGCAAAAACTTTATGTGATTTGTTGGATGTGTTTATTTTGGAGGTGGGTGCAAAACATGTGACAATGTTGCAAATTATGTTGTTGTTGGCATGATGCTTATGGAGAGCAATCCTACTTTATTTTGGACACCTTGTGCTACACATTGTATTGATTTGATGTCGGAAGACATAGGGAAAATTTCCTTTGTCAAATATATTGTTGAGTCATCAAAAAGCATTACAAAATTTATATATAATCATACATTTGTGATTAGCTTGATGAGAAAATTCACCAACAACAAAGAGTTGGTGCGCCCCGCCATTACACGGTTTGCCACCAATTTCATATCTCTTCAATCCCTCTTGAATTCTATGTGGGATGTGAAGAGAATGTTTCTTTCAGAGGAGTGGCGTGCTTTGACAATGAGCCACAAACCAGAGGGAAAGGCCATATGCAAATTAGTTTCATACCAGGAAGACTTATGTGCGGGAGTGTAAGAGGTTTGCACCGTTACTGAACCTTTGGTAAAAGTTCTTCGATTAGTTGATGGTGAGAAGCCCGCAATGGGTTATTTGTATGAGGCCATGGACAAAGCCAAAGAATCCATTCGGGCCTACTATGATGATAAGGGAGATGAGGAGTTTCAGAGACAACTCCTCCTATGAGAAGTGATTGATGAATGATGGAAAAACACACTCCATCGTCCCATTCATGCTGCAGGGATCTACCTAAACCCCGCATTTTCTTACCCATGTGGGTTCGTATTTGATGTTGAGATCATGGATGGATTCTTAATCTGTGTTCAAAGAATGGTGCAATCTCCAGCAGAACGTACAAAAATCTCCAAAGAAATTGAAACATACAGGATAGCAAGTGGTACATTTCGCTTTGACGTGGCTGTGACTAATAGGACGACTAAAATGCCAAGTATTTTTTAGTTTGTTTCAAATTTCATTCTCTTCAAGTTCATAACTTCATACTTTGCTTCAACTTTCAAATTTCATTTTTTCTTATGTTTATTTAAAATTTTATTTGTAATTTTGTTGTAGATGCATGGTGGAGAATGTATAGTGCAAGGGTACCCCTTCCACAAAAGCTTGCCATTCAAATCCTCAGCCAAACATGTAGCTCCTCAAGATGCGAGCACAACTGGAGTGTAACTAAAAAAATACACAACAAAAAGCGCAACATGTTAAACTTAAAAGTTAAAACTTAAAATATTGCAAATTTCCAAATTATTTTTTGAATTCATTAAACAATATTTTTTTTATAATTATTATTTCATGATCTTTGTACAGGTTGGAGTCCCACCGACTTAATGACATGGTCTACGTCTACTACAATCTTCGATTGTGGGTGAGGCAACTTGAGAGGATATCTGATATGGAGGCCATCTCATTGGATGGGATTGACACCATTGCTGCATGGAGGGTTGAGGCCGAGAGGCCTCTCATGGAGTCTGCCGATGATTGGTTAAAGCAGGAGGTAGTGGAGGAGGAGGAGCAATGGGAGGAGTAGGTGACACCACCTACCCGGGCTACCCCTACCACCAATAGAGGACGTGGTCTACCTCCTATAGCTCGTAGTTCTTCAGCTTCTAGAGCACAGCAGAGTCCACTGCCAACTCCACTGACATCTACATCTAGAGGGAAAGGGAAAGCTATTGCATTTTCTCGCAAAAGGGGCTGAGGAAACCAGTAGTATTAGACTTTAGTTATTTGGTTCATTTCATTGTATATGACATTACGACTCATGATATGAGATACATTATTATATTTTTTGTTGATATTTTGAGGCTGAGTTGGGACTCAGGAGTCAGGACTTACTATTCAGGACATGATTCACTGTTATGTGTGATATAGCACTAGAAATGATATTACACATCTCATATATTAGTTCTTTTATCATATTTATGTGTCAATGTATTTATTTTATGTTGTAGATGCTTTAGATATTTAAAAAAATTGAAAAAAAATGAATATTTTTGTATTTTACAATTTTTTCCCAATTATTTCCCGAATTTTACGATTTTTTCCGATTTTTTCCCCTCGCTGATAATATCTCGATAACGATAATTGTAGCATTGGGTCAAATAGGCCTCTTTTGGGCCAACTTCTCCTTGGCAGGGCCGACTTGGTCTTGCAGGACAAAATGACTTACTAGACTCATAAATAATGATTTTCTTTTGTTACAACAAGTCCAAATAGGACTATAATACATGACAAAAATTCTTCTTTGACTCAAGAAGCCCTAGAAGGATGAAGAACATGCTTTGACCAAAACTTTAAGCCAAAAACCCATGCTTGAATAAATAAAGATTTATTTTTTCTTTTATATAAAATATACAAAGTCGTGATTATAAAAGTCATTATGAAGACCGAATCTATTTACATTCTCCAACACTCCCTCTTAACTAGGGAGGTATTCATAATTACATAACCGGTACAAAGATTCTCTCAAATTGAAATGTTCTCATAAAAAGAGTTGGATTGATAAGCCATCATTAAGCATCAACATCATAACCAGCATTGTCAACATAGCAAGGCCTTAACTAACAAGCTCTACTTGTACTAGAGCATACTATTGGGAGGCTTTACTTGAGACACCACACTACCTCTTGGGGCATATAACCCCCACCACACTACCTCTTAGGGCATATACACCCCATCCAGATGTTCACTAGGTATGTCCTTTTAGGGCTATTCTTATCTTGGATTCCCAGTCTTCAAAGAATATTGGTCCTCTTCGACCACTCTTGTCTTGGAAACCCTATCCAATCCTCAAAGAGTGTCATTTTATTTCCTATCTTGGATTCTATATCCTCAAGGAGTATCAATGTCAAATGCTTATCCAATCCTCCATTCTCCTTCCTAGTGCCTTCACTAGACATAACACATGGAACATATGATATCTAAAATCACTCCCTTTCAACCAGAGAGGAGATCCTCATTCCCTCTTGATCAGAGAATAGGTCCTTGCTCCTTCACAAACATTTAAGGAGACTTCTTATTCCCTCTCAAGCATAGAGGAGTTTCCCTAATTCCTTTTAATTAGGAAGACATAACCACAAGCTTCTTAGCTTGTCTCAGACTTCATCAATACATCAACTACTCGTTCTTCATGGAGATCTTCAAGTAGTAGTTGCATGGCTCCTCCTCTCTTTTGCATCTCATCATATTGAGCTTTTGTAATGGAGTCAAAATTTCTTTAGTCTATGGCAGGGTTCAGGCCTGTTGACCACTACGTGTCAATGACCCATAGCAGTACACCCCCTTTTTTCGCAAAAGGGACAGGGCCTGATCGATGTGTTTGTGTTGTCCAACCATCATCATCAGCCTGACTAAGATGTTATAATGTAAACCCATTATGCATGTGTATAATGTAAATATATCAGCAGATCCGTGTCATGTATGTAATTGCCTAAGTAAACCTACTTTTTGGGTGACGATCTACATTCCGAGAGATTTTTTGTCTCACCAATCCATTCTCGGATGGTCGGCAGAGTTTTCCTTCAACCTTACCCCAAAGCCGGAATGGATTTTGTCATTGGCATCTTAGGCGAGTCCCAGTGTTCTAGATCAAGTCTATGTAAAAGTGATTTGGGAATAATCCTAACTATTTAGTTAGGTTATTTTATTACAAATTGCTTGGCTTGCTGGATTATATTTGTGTCGCAGAAATGGGAAGTCTGTGAGGGTCTGTTACACATGGGTTTCCTCCTTGAGATGTAAAAAATATGAAAATCATGATGTAAAGTGTCTTGAGGGTTGGAAAAATTAAATATCCCCTCATAGTTAATTAATTAAATTTTTTGGCCAAAAAATAATTAAAATCCTAAGCCAAAAATTTAATTAATTCTAGGTCCTAGGTAAATTTAAATTCTTCAAAGGCAAAATTCGTCGGTCCTTAAAAATCAAAATTTAAAAAGTCTCAGGACTAAGGGAAAATTACTATTTTGCTAAATTTTAAGCCTTTGGTCCCTCGGGGTTAAGTCAAAATCAAATTTTTGAGGAAATTAACTCAAAAATTATGTAAAATTTATTCAAGAATTTAAAAATTTGACGGATAAGATTAAAAGAAATTTTGATCCTCATCAACGGTCGAGATTGCTTTGACGAGGATCACTCGAACTGACCGTTGGAGGATTTATCTTTAAATAGGAAGTCATTTGTCAGTCCATTGATCCGACCTTTGAGTAATGTGCTAAGTGAAAATCTCTCGTGTAATCTTTTTTTTTGAATAATAAAGAAATACTTTGGGGTTAATCTTCACTGGTGTTACTCTTCATGGAAATACTGTAAGATGTGTCGTTTTTCATGGGTAAATTTTTTTTAGCCATTGATGATAGCTTCTGAAGAGTGATTTAAGTACAAGTATCTTGCTCAGTCGCTAGGGTTTAAGTGATAATTTAAATTTTGAATGTAATAGCAGGTATCTCTATTTATCTGAATTTTATTATCATTTTTTCACTCTATTTTGATGGTGGGATTGAGTTGCAAAAAAATCTTGATTTTTAGATCATCGGGTGTTCGAGCAAGTTTTCAATTGGACCTGCCAACTCCCAATCCATGTTTTCTGAAGAGCCCGACTGAATTTAATCCCGGGCTTATCATAACAATTTTACCGGTGATGCATGAAGGGCTTCGAGCTAAGCACCTCCTTTAAAATCTAAAATAAATCATTTTTTATGCACGAAATTGATAAATCTTGCTATTGAGAGCCTTAGGTTATTAGATCTGAGAGCAGAGTTGGACTCACACTCCCCAGATCTAATAGATCTGCCATTCCTGTGCATAGATCTGTAATTATTTTTGGTTTTCTAACTTGGGTTTTTCTGGGTTTTAGTTTTATCATTGTATATATCATTTGGGTGTTTTCTTGTTGTCGTGTAGCTACAGATCTGAAAAAGAAAACTATGTAGAGTCCAAATCTAGGCCCTGGAGGGTAAGATCTAGATCTCTGGGGTTCATCAACATAATTTTCCAGGGATATTATTCAGACATTTTGCAGTCCAAGGATTTAAATTTAATTTTTTTTTATTTGGAAGATTTTTTAAGGGTTTCACTGATAAACCTGAAGCAGAAATATAACATTTTAACCAAGGTTTTCTGGAAAAAAAAAAAAATTGGGTTCTTCGGCTACTGTTTTCTGTTGTGTTTTCTGCTGGGTTTCTCTTTGTCTGTTTTTGGGGTTTCCCCTCATCTCTGCATCATTCCATTGCTGCTATTCAACGGATCCTCCCACATTTTTGTTGCATTTTTCAGCGAATTCGCAGTCCCTATGGCTCCATTATACCCACATATATATTTGTGGTTGCCTGCGATTCTGTCATCATCCCCCATCCGGCCTACATTCCTTCTCATTGTTGTCTTCAAAATCCGTCGTCATATCTCTCAAATCCACAGCCATTCCTTGCTGCATTTCCCCTCTGCACAGCGCCTTCATCACTACTCAACGCTGCCCACACCAAACGTTATCATTGCTGCTCCATTTTCCCCTTTGAATTCTCTTCCCTCCACGCAGTCGTCATATCTTCCCTCCTGCTCTATCCTCCCGTTGCTCCATTTACCCTCGGTGTCCTCCACGTCCACCTGCGTGTTGCCTGTCCACAACTTTCCTTCTTCTCGTCCAGCGCCTCGCCCATCACTGCAACTCCCTTTGCTCCTGCCGCCATCATTCCCTTTCTGAAACTTCCGTTCTCCTATGACCTGCACACACAGCAAATAAACATTCGATATTTTTTTTATTTGTGTAATGTGTTAGGGTTAGCTTCATTTCTCTCATTCAAATTTTTATTTTTTTATTTGCGTTGTATATACATTAGGTCTAGGTTTGTTAATAATTTGAATTCGTTTTTTTTTTATTATTATTTGGTTGTATTTTGTTTTTATTTGTTTTGTTCGTTTCTTTTACTAAAATGAAATCTCAAAAAAAATTGATCTTTTATTTTTATTTTTTGATTTGTCTTTCATTTTCACTTTAACCTTTGTTTTGATTTTATTTTTTTATCTTTATTTTGATTTCATTTTTAAAAAATCATTAAAAAAAAAAAAATTGACTTCGGGATTGAGGATAAAATAAACTAAAAAAGGATTTGCACTTCACATTTTATATTTTAATGTGGCCTAAGGCCCATTAAAATTTTACTTTTTAACCCTTTAATTCATTTTAATTTTGTCACATTAAAAAGATTTTGATTTCTTCATTCAACTAATTGCCTAAGGAATAATTAAAATTCTAATTTGAAGTTCTTTTGTGTTATTTGGTGATTAAATGCAATTTTCATGATTTTTCTATGGTCAAGGTGCGATAAATTTTTAAATCATATTCACTGTTAGAGAAAGATAATTTTGCTAGATTACCTGCATGCTAAAGTTTTGAGCATTTTTACATTTAATTGTTCATGATCGTTGCTTTGCCACATTATAAATTGCTCTGAGTGACTTGTCTTTTATTTAGTCTTTGGTTAATTCAAATTAAAGACACTGGTCTGTAGTCATTTTTATCTTGTGATTGTGTCTATCTATCTCAACTGATCAAGACTTGTTCTAAATTCATCAAGTTGTTCATCCTTAAAATCTCCTAAAGCATGTGTTCCACAAGCTATCCTCATCGATTCACCTTAGCGACTACACCCCTTGACTTGTCTAGGAGAGAGTCTAAACGGAGTGAGTAAGGATTACAGTGACAGCGCTTACTCTGAGTGTTGTCGTGGTGCCTAGACACTTTGTGCGACAACAAGGCCATCAACCTTTCATATCACTTTCCTCTAGTCATCATGTTAAAATTGGCAACTAGAGCCAAACTCCACTTTAGACAGCTCATTTGATGGAAATTATTATTGCATTGAATTCCTCTTTTCGAGAGGACCAAAATCGACCTAAAGATCATCAAATTTGGACAAGGAAAAATATGTTTTTAAGATCCAACCCACACATGTGCTAATTGTCAAGGTCGGCTAAATCATCATGTAGACTCATGAAGCCCAATGGACATGTCTCTTGACCCCCAGCGACTTGTATAAATATGAGAGACCTCAAACCTCATTTGGCATCATCTCATCTCACACATTCTTCTCTCTCCTCATCTGATTGTTTCGTACAACTTATTGGGCAGCGATTTTCTCTCACACATGTGGCAAGAAGGACGAATTTTAGGACAGATTACAGGGCCGAATTTCAGGAACAGTTGCAATTTTGACCAACGTTGACCAAGGCCATATTGACCTCCTTTGACTGTAGTTTTCATGCCAAAATTTTGATTTTGGAAGGATGCATTGATGGCACGGGAACCAAGGTATTCTAGGCACATTGATCGAAGCTGACCACAAACTTGACTGCAGACTTGAAGTGCAGAATTTGACCAAGTTTGACCGTTGTTTTCAAGACTATTTTGGGCTAACTTTGACAACTTTAAAAGGCCGAGTTTGATTGGGTTTGACCACATTGGTTTGTGCATAATTTGTTGTTGATTTGACCAGTGTTGACTTTCTGGTTAGGGTTGTTGACTACTGTAAAAAAAAATCAGATTTGACAAGGTTGTTTTGATCATCATTTGGAAAGTCAATTTTGACTTTATTTTACTCTCTCTGCTAAACATTTGATATAATAATAAGAATAATTGATCAAGCGTTTCCCCATCTTGGACTTTTTCCGTGGCATCTGCCAAATCTAGTGTCCTCTTGTCCTGGCTTGTCTTCTGCATTTTATATTTCATGTTCTATCTATAGTTATTGTCAATGTGATTTATGGTTAATGTGATTGCTATTGGAAACTAAATTGGAAATTGTCATTGGGCTGCTAAAAGAACATTGAAGTAATTATGTTAAGCATAGAACATACCATTGTTAACTAAAATTAACACATCATCAACAAAAGCATCGTATTGAGCCAATCGTAGCTCCCTCTAATCATGAAAGTGATCTTCATTGTCATCGAAACATAAACATCAGGTTATCTTTTTGTATAGTTACTATTGACACGTAATCATTGGGATTAGGTGAATCCATGTAAATAGTGTAAATAGAAAATAAGGAGAATTGGAATATGAAAAGACACTGGGAGATGAAGCTCAAGGGTCCCTCCCTCCATGTATATACCTATGATCATCCTTAATGCAAAAACACAATTCATTTGAGGAGTTACCTCCTGGCCTAACATGGTATCAGAGCCAGGTTCCAAAATTAGTTGTCGTGTTGTAACTCCTATCATTGTCTACCATTATTCTTCTTTGACAGAAAATTTGTCCTACATTTCCTGCCTTGCATAACCGTGTTGTCCCAAATCTCTGCATGGAATGGTTTTGAAGGTTGTGGAGGATTGAACGTTGGTGCGGTGAGCGTGGGAAGAGGCCCGAACTCTTGACCTCTGTGGGGAGGTTGATGCCCGAAGGCTCAAAAATAAGGTAATATCATTCAGTTTTTTGAAGAAATTAATGGGCCTGACATGGTATCGAGAGTTAACGCCTCTCCACACCGCTCCACCATACCACCATATCGTTGGTTAACACCACCGCCATATATTGTCAGTTATCATAATTCATGCGCCATATATAATACCACACGTCATATATAATACCACATCGCCTCCGCTGTGTTAAACAATGCAACCATCGGACATACGTTGACCCTCCTCTGTCATATATAACTCTCGGTTATATAATATATAACCTCTGTCATATAATACCTCCCGTGGTAATACCTCCCTGTTAAAATTGGCAACTAGGGCCAAACTCCATGTGGGTCATCTTATTAATGGCAGCTGATATTTTTCTTGGATCCCTCTCATCAAGAGGTGTAGGATTGATCTAAAGATCATCCGATTCCGATAAGTATTCATGGAGATATGAATTTATTTGTGTTATGGGGCAATTCATCGAGGTCGGTCAGCGACCAAATAAACCCCACATGTGCTCAACGTTTTAGTATAAATAGAGGTGCCTTGAAAGTCATATGGACACACTCACTTGGGATCTCTTCCTCTCTACTTGTCTTTGGGTTTTGATGAGAGGGGAGATCCTAAGGGATAATATTGCCCTAATGGAGAAAGGTTCTACGCTATTTAGAGGGAGTGCCCTAGGCTCTACACTGCCCTAATGAAGAAGCCCTAGACACAAGAGGAAAGGGAGATCTAGCACGGTTAAGGAGGCCTAACAGCATACCCTAACGCAGTCTTATCACGCCCTAATCTATACGTTGTTATGGAAGGGTTTGAGACAACCCTTAGATGCAGCGAAAGGGATACCCTAACAACAATAAGGAGGCTCCCATTCGCTGCCCTAACCTGTCCTCATACGTTCTCCAAAGGAGCCCTTATACGCTGCCCTAATCTATTGTCATAAGGAGACCTTGAATATGCCCTAACCGCAGATCTAAGGTAGGGTTACAACTGAGTTACATGTGCCCTAGCTGCAGATCTAAATGGAGACTTAGCCGCAAATGAAGGAGAGCTCTAGCAGCCATTAAGGGAGAGGTCTGTCTGTAGTTAAAGGAGGCCTAAATGTTGGAAATAATACTGAGAGGGGGGGGTGAATCAGTATTAGCAAATCACTAACTTTTTCATTTCCATAATCAAATTCATTTACGCTACTTTAGTGAAGGGAACCCGCGTGTACACACAACTGTGTTTAATGTAACTAGCATATATCCAGTAAACTTATGATTCAGTTAATCCATTATACGTTGATCTTTAATCAGTTCATCAGAACTTCATTAACCATATAAACAGTAAACAAGTGCAATAAAACAAAACAGATCATCACACATAAGAAACACACATGAACACCATGATATAAGGTGGAAACCCAATGCGGGACAAAAACCACCTACTGCCGTCTTTTTTAATATAAGAAAAACCTGTTTACAATCTTGTAACGGCGCAGACTCATACCAGTACGCAGGCACCCACCTGCAGAAGGCTACAACCTTCTCTCATTCTCCAGCTACTACTGGAAGGGAGCTACAACCCCCTGGCTCTTGTACTAGCTGATATGTTTACTAGTACGTAGGCGCCAGCCCACTGAAGGCTCCAACCTTCACTCGTTTTCCAGCTGCTACTGGAAGGGAGCTCCAACCCCCTAGCTCTTGTACTGGCCGATATGTTTACCAGTACGTAGGCGTCGGCCTACAGAAAGCTACGACCTTCTCTCTTCCTCCAGTGACCACGTTTCATAAATTTTCATACAGGATACTCCTGAAGCACAATACCATAATCTGAAGGCCACGTTTCATCCAATTTTCATACTGGACCCATCAACAACATTGAAGCACAAAATTAATGACCACTGCAATACACCCATCAACTACACCTGCATCATCAATCTCTGAATCACCCAACACTGCCCTGTCAACAAAACACAGTCACCAGAACACAGAGCAGACCACAGAATTCTGCAACAACAACCAGATCCAACTGCAACTTCAAATATCATACTTCATATTGTATATGCTACTCTGATAAGCCGAACCAGTGTGTATACGCACTTTTACCAAAGTGAACCCGCATACATATCTGCAAATATTTACTCATAACTTTGCAGCTATTCCAGACATCAGTCATACCCAAATCATAACAGTTATACAATAAAACATGTGTCAATAATTTAGATCTAGTCTATCCATGATCAAACCGCATAATGATAATACATTCCAAGCCTTATGATCCCGATCCATCATCCATCATCAACCACATATGTGCATCCTTGGTTCAGATCAAGCAAAGCATCACAAACCCATAACCAACATACTAGATCTCACACTTCATCAGATATTCATCACTTGCACTTTGCCTAATGATCTTCTTCTCCTCATATAGGTTTAGGCCTCTCCCAATACCATGGTCCAAAACCCCGTAGGACCGATACCTTGGACCCAATACCTGGGGTCAATATCTCGAACCAAATACCAAAATACCATGGACCAAAACTTAGTTTTCCAACATGTCCGCGCCTTTCCTTCTATGAAAGTGCGTGTTTACATTATACGCAACTTTTGGCCTGCTAACCTGCGTGTATACGCGCTTTTGTCACGGTGAACCTGCGTATACCTCCTTCTGATCATTAATTCTTGGCTATTGACCTGTTGCACTATGATCTGTCATCTGAGTGAGTTGCCATCAAGTACAACAACTGTATCATACCTGTATCATAATGCCAACACTAAATCCGTAGCAAAGAGAGGCCAAATCCACAGCAAATGAGGAGACTTATACGTGTCAAGCCAGGGTAACTCCAGAATGAGCGGGAGAAAAACTGATTTATTATTCATTAGCTAACACACATTTATATACATAAACATGACGGATCAGTTCATCTTCTTGATGACTGTCCAGTTCACCCATCCGTTTTGGATTAGGTGTCAACATTCCCCCCCTTAATCTGAAGGGATGTTGGT
>APFE030284417.1:0-35692 GCA_000404065.3 Pinus taeda
TTTCAATGAATTTCTAGCTAAGGAAGAGTTGAAAATGCAATGCTTTGAAAATCAAATCTTTCTCTTAACATACAACTAAAAAGAAGAACTTTTTGTCTTTTTCAAAGAACTTCAAAAACGAGACTACTAATCATGCTCACGGAAAATCCCTTTGCTTTTCAACAATCAAAAACTACAAGAACAAACAATTCTTTCAAGAGAGGCTTTTAAGATTTCTGAAAAACTCTAAAGGCTATTGAAAACAAATTTTTCTATAAGCTTTTATAATTTCTATGAAAAACTGAAAATTATAATCTAATCTTGAGATCTAAACAAAAATGGATTGAAAAGAAACTTGAAATGTTTTTGAGGATGCTTGACTTAGTTTTTCAGCTAACTAAGGATCAATTTGTTCAGATCAACAAACTAATCAAAAACACCCAATTATGTTTTAATAAAAGATGAAATTTGAAACTTTCAATCAAGTTTAATCAAAGTTTTTCAAAAGAGAAAAATAGGATCTAGCTCTCTTTAAGGATAGATTTCATAAACTAGTCAAACTCAGCGAGAAGACCAGAGATACCAGGGTGATCTAAGGCTCTAAGGCTTATGATCTCTGAGCTATTACATAGACCAAGCAAAAGGAATCCAACAAGCAAAAATTCTAGGAAATCACTTCAAACGAGAATGCCAATGAAAACTAACTCACATGGAATTTTTGTCAAGACAAGTGCAGATCTGGGCATAAACTAACAACTATGGAGAAAAACTAAACCTAACTGGGCATAAGGAACTTAGGTTTTTCAAATTTTTGACAGGGTCCGCAGGCTCCCAGTAGAACCAGGTGTGGTACCGCTCTGTGTTATACTGTAACAGTGCGGACAGGTACGCACTGTACCTAACGCAGAAGGTGCGGTCCTCTTCCAAAAATCTGAAAAATAAAAATCAGACTAGGATCTAACAAGTACCCAATCCCACACACATCAAGGCAAAATCAGAAACCAAAACTCAAGTTTCTCAAGTCAAAGCAAAGACAACTTAAAAACCAAAATCATTCCCCAGTGGAGTCGCCAATTTGTTGGCTGGATAAATCGTTCTTGTGGACAAGACCGATCTCCCTAGTATCAAACGATATCTAGCAACAAGTAGCACAAGCAAATCTACTTTTCTCTAAACATGTTTCAATTCATAAATGAAAACTAAGAGGTGTAATAGACCCTACCTCGGTCCAACGCTTATTTGTTGCAGCTTTGTTCCAATAGCTTCAAGCAGTTCCCTTTTTAATAACCTGCATACACAAACAAACACACATCAAAAGAACACCTACGTAGATACTATAATAAAACATGTTCATTATGAAGATCAAGGAGCTCATAAAATAAACCATTAGAGACAGTTCATTGAGAAAAACAAACTTGATTGTATTAACTTTATGAATAAAAGAACCTTACAACCTTTGCCTTGATGTTGCACAAGCTCTTTCCAGGGTCCAGCAGGAATCTCCTCTATTTTGACAAGCCTCACTCACTTCCTAAATGAAATGAAAGGTATGTAATCTCTCCTCTGACAAGCTCAAAAAGGAAGTCTAATTTCTAGCAGCATTTACCCTCAAGAATCTTAAGCTTTCAACCTCCCCTACAACCAGCCCAATCTCTGAATTTATAGTGCAAATAGAGGAAGTTGCAGGTCCACCATTGAAGGGATAAGTTCCTCCTTCAATGGGATAAGAACCTCATATGATGGAGTTAGCTCCCTTAGTTATGGAATGGATGAACCAAGGTGGAGCGGACTTGCCAGCGTAATATTCCTTCTAGAAGCGTCCAGAAGTGACCCAAGGTGAGTTTTTAAGAGCGAACTCATGCCTTTTTAACTTTTACAGGGGTTCGCACCCATCACTTAACAGACAGAGCGGTCAGGTTCACAGGGGACATGATCGTTGGGTGCGGTACCACAGGCAATGCTAGGAGAAAGTGCGAAACCATGATTTGAGGTATTTTTAAGGTCTTTCTCCCATTTTCAAGGCTTGACATGAAGAGCTGAGGCTTAAGACTTGCAAAGGAGGTATGTATGAGTGGTGATGGACTCACACAAACTGTAAAAAGTCATGTTGACAATTTTTTTTGTAACAGTCCCACTGTTATTATGCACCTTTTAGGCCATATTCGCTCTCATGTTATGGGTAAGGGAGCGATCGACAACCTAAAGTTGCTCTCACAGGCCTACCTACCAGCGATTATTGTCTAGAATTACCAGTTTTGTGCCAGCGACCCCGGGATTTGAGCTACTTTTCTAGCCCAAAATCTTGGCCTCGGCCCAGAACTTGTTGTAGCTTTCATAAATCATTAAAAAAATGATAACCATGTTTATTAGTCAAAATCACCCTTAGGACTAGGCCTGAGCATCCCTAATCGAGTCTAACATTCTGTGAAACACTTGGCATCAATGCAACCTACAGGTCTAGGATACAGGACAAAGCATAAATGACTGAAACAACTTATGAAACATAACCATAAGGATCACCTCATTCTCTATTGAACTACTACATCATCAATTAGGTCTTACATCCATCTGTTTAACAGTTACAAGTAAATATATGAAATAACCATGACATGAACCAGCCATTCAACCATGCTTATAACCAACATAAAACCAAATAAATATAAGAGATATAAAAACCATTAAATCCACATATAAATCAGTGAAAAAAGTAAGAGAACTTAGCTTTTATTAATAATAGGCAAATCTGACTAGGTTCGGGACTTCCATGTACCACCCGGCCATAGACATGGTTGAACCAAATCTCCCTTTCAGCTAGTCACCCCCATGCCATATTACAAACATGAATGTGGGATCTCATACAAAAACCAATCCAACAACAATCAACGGAATCCAAAGGCTAAACCACCTCAACCCTCATCCAACTGTGATTACACCAAAACTGGTGCTCCAATCACAACCGAATAGAACTTGGAATGTCATTCGAAATCCATCACTATCCTTGAGGAACTTTCCATCTCCTTGTCTCTTAGGCTTTACCACAATAAAAAACCAGACCACTAGGACCTAAACTGAGACTACTTCCTCACGCTTTACTGTGTATCCCGCTAAAACTAGTCATGGGATTCCTTGGCCTTTGGGAGTGAACCTTGAGACCACCTCCACCCCATATTTCGAATTCTATATGGCAATTCCAAAGTTCCAAAACCGAAATAAACATCCCAACATACCATGGCATCTAGAAAAAAAGGCTAGGCTAAAAACCACTGTCATAACCCGGCAAAACCTTGCCACCGGTAATAAGAGAACCATACACCAACATGAAAATCCATGCATGTCCAAACCAGCTAGGAAATCACACATGAAAAAGGTTACCTATAAGTATTCCTATTGAAGTTGCTTAATCTTGATTTCCTTTCCTTGTTCCTTGCTTGCTTTTCCTCTCCTTTCCTTGTCTTCCTTTTCCTTTGCTCCAAACTAGAGTGCTCCAAGAAAACTCTAAGTGACCAAGTGAGTGAGAAAGAGAGAAGAATGAGAGAGCTCCAAAATTGAACTTGAAAAAAGCCATGAACTGATCCTTAGAATCCTTTTTATGCATGAGGCCTATAATTTCTTCATTTTCCATTATTTTTCGTCAATTTCCTCACATGCAACTTGCGACCTTTTACCTTCTTTTTCTCTTAATTTCCCTTATTTTGATAAATAAATGTGCCAAAATGCATTTTTGCCTTTTAATGCCTTTTCCTTAGCCTTTTCCAATTTTCCTTAGCCAAAACACAAATCCAGTGGTGCCCATTAGGATATATTTTCCCAACATTCAACTTGGAATAAGTGGTGTTATTTTACCTTTATTAACTTTTATTACATGAAATTTTCACTAGGGCTGTTACAAAACCGGATGGATCCAATTATGTGAATTATAGGTTCAAGCTCTAGACCTTGTTGGAAGGAGAAAATGTGTGTCCCTTTGCATATGTACAAGAAGACAAATATATGGCCCCTACAAATTCGATTCAGGATTGGTAGTGTCGTGAGAGAAAAACATAAGTGCTTCTCAAAATGATTTTGAAATACAATATTATTCCAAATACCAGATACTACTAACATTCAAGGATACATGGGATATCTTTAAAGGTTTGTATGAAACAACTAATACAATCTAAGTTTTTTTCTTAAAAAGGAAACTAGTTTCAATGTGAATGGAGGAGAATGATAATGTAAATAAATTTATTTCTAGCATTAAATATTTGAAAGACAAACTGGGTGATATTGGTGAAAAAGTCTCTAGCACAGATATGGAAACTATAATGTTGAATGGTATGTTAGAATAATATTAGATATTTATTACAAGTCTTCCAATTTGAGAAACAACTCCTACATTTGATGCGCTCATGGGAATTCTTCCACAAGAGGAAGAAAAATGGTAAAATATTAATTGCAGGTCTCAAAATTCAAGCTTGGCATTGATATAAAAAGGGAAACAACCTTCCAAAGGAAATCCATGGGAAGTAAATAAGGGAGGAAAACCATTACATGGAAAACCACCATAAGAAACTTCACAACAAGGTATGACACCTCCAAAGGTTGAGGTTAGAGTTAAATGTTATTACTATTGCAAGATCAAACAATATTCTAGAGATTGTATGAAAAATAAGTGTCACGAGTCCAAACAAAGAAACATAAGACACACTTGGTCATTTTTTTTATAGAGGAGAAGTAATGAATGATGACTTCAAAATTTTAGACTATTTATTCAGATGTTGCATTAAATGCATGGTTTGTTGACTTTGGAGCCTCCATCCATATGTCTTGTAATAAGAATTGGTTTTAAAAATTTCATGAAACTAGAGTAAAGGTGTAAATATATATCTTGGGGGTGATTTTTTCATGCCAAATTAAAGGGTATGGTAATGTATCTATTGCATTACCAAATTCTATGTTAAACAAAGTCATTGTGTTGTATGTGCATGGTATTAAGAAGAACTTAATTTCAATTTCTATCATAACAAATCAAGGTTTGAAAGTAAAATTTGTAAAGTTACATCATGTATTGAAAGGTATACAAGGTCACTTCAAGGTTATTGCAACATGAGTCAAATTTGGAGGTCTATACAAGCTTGACGTAACAAGCAAAAGTCATCAAGCACTATCATTCACAACCATGAAAACACAAGTTCTTTGGCACCAAAGGTATGACCATCTTAACTATCATGATTTGTCGCTACTTCAAAAAAAGGAATGGTGGAGGGAATTCCATTACTTAAAAATGAATGTTCTGCATGTGTAGGGTGTGCATTAGGGAAAATGCATATGGAAGAATTCCCTACTCATATAAATAGAAGAAAGAGGGATATCCTTGAACATGTGCATACAAATGTGTGTGGGCATATGCAAATAAGATCACTAGGTGGAGCATATTATTTTTTATATTTATTGATGATTGCACAAAATATGCATAGGCTTACTTTATGAGAAAGAAAATTGATGTATTTGAATACTTTAAAGAGCTTAAAGATATACCTGTGAAGAAGACAGATAAATACATCAAGATCTTCCAAACAGATCAAGGGGGAGAATATACCCCAGGTGCATACATAATCTATTACAAAGACCATGGAATTGTGCAATAGTACACAATTCAACATACTCCATAGTAGAATGGAGTGGTCGAAAGAAAGAACAAATTCCTAGCATTAGATTTCCTTAAAACGTAGTAAACTTATTCACAATTTTCTATGTGTAAAAGCCCAAAAGCACAAATAAATGATATTTTGGAAAATAAAATAACAAATACAGTGATTTTTCTAACTTAACATGCACAATGGAAAATATATAAGAATACAAACACATCAACACTTGGAAAACAAGATATACTTAGGAAACCCCAACTCTGGGGAAAACCTACAATATTGTGTGTATTTATTATTTTCTTTAGCAAATGATTTTTCTTCTAAGAATTACAATAAGGGAGAAACTACCCTTTTATCACAAGAACAACTGATCAATCCTCCAATATGAATCAACCCCCTACCTATGCACTAGATCTACAAAATCCCCATGTAGATCAACTAAAATGTGCACATGTGTGAGAGGAAATCCTCTCTCCTACACAGACATGCAAGTGGTATGACTGTGTTGGGGTTGTAAGAGCCTGACCCTCACTGGATTTCTTCTCTGATCCTATATCATTTCGATTTCTTGAAACCATTAGCTCTTCCTTCATTGATATAACACATAGTGCTTGTTTTCAACTTGCTTTCCACTAACTCACTCCATCTCCTCTTATAATTTTGATCTAAACCCTAATATTCCTTTCAATGGTTGAGATTAAATCATGATCAATGGATGAGACTAAACCATAATTTAACTTAGGATTTTTTTATTTTTCTAAAGTCTAACTATAGGAAATAGTTAAATAAATTAATATTTTTTTTAAAGTGGTAGTCTTTTGGGTTATTTGACTAGTCTTAGAACTTTTACAAGCATAACCATTACTTATCTACTCCAATAAGCACTCCCTCTTAGAGAAGAAGGTGTTTTGCACTACACCCAACTTCTCTAAGAGGTATACAAATCTGGTTCCTGGAAATGCCTTAGTTAGATTGTTTGTTGTATGCTCCTCTATTGGTACATATTGGAGTGAAACTATACCTCTCTGAACAATATGTATGATGTGGTGATAATGTATGTCAATGTTCTTAGAGTGATAATGAACCACTAGATTTTCAGATACTTTGATATAAATTTTATTGTCACAATGTATCACTATAGGCTTCAACTCTATCATGAACAAACTCATGAGAGGCTTCCTCAACCAAATAGCTTCGTGCCCTTCCAAAATGGAAACCATGTACATGAACTCATCTAAACTCGATGTGATTGATCCCTTCATCCTATCGAACTAAGAAACAACTGTCAATCCAACAATGAATGTGAAACCCAACATAATCTTCTTATTTGTGGAGTTCTAACCCAATTTGCATCAGCGAATCCCTCAACCTTCAACTAATCAACCTGTCTATACCACAATACATTCTTGATTGTACCTATGAGATATCTCAACACATGCTTAGCAGCAACCTAATGTGCTTTCTTACACTCAACCAAAAATTAGCTCAAATAGTTAACTGAAAAACATATATCTAGTTGTCTATTTACCTAATACATTAGTGATATAATCATCTAGTGGTAAAGTGTAGGATCTAATTTCTTTGATCTAGATGTATTTGTCTTCCTTTGGTTTGTGATTAGAGGCGTGGCAATTGTAGAAATACCTTGTAGATTAAATCTTCTTATGTAATTTTATAAAACAAAAGACTTGAATCTACTCTACTCATCAACGGAAACAATTAATCGATCGAGAAATTACAACATAAACATGAGAAAATATTAAATCAAACAAGTTTAGATATTTATCTAAGGGTAAATCTTGCTGCTCAAAATCTATTCCTATCTATATATTGTATTAGTTTAGAAAATAGAGAAGAAATACAATTCTTGTTGAAGGCTGAACAATCTTTGCAGAAGTATAATCTATCTCACTGCTTCACTCACCGACTTTGGCTAATACTTAGCCAGTTTCTCAACCTGCCAAGATCCTATTTCCTTGCACTATTCCTTGAGGAATTAGGCCCCTATTTAGTAGGAATTTTCCTATATTGGATTGCAAAGTTCCTTTAGGCTCTTCCTCTGACAACATGTACCACTTGTACAACTTTTTTTAGTCTACAACTAATTTTACACTTCCCTTGAACTCCAATCTCAACAAGGTAACTCAAATTCTCTGCATGCATGAGCTAACTTAGGTTGATTTATGATTTAACTAGTTGAACACATGAAGCTACACCCCACTTCTAGACCTCCTACTAGTTCCTCTAACAGTTGGAACTAGTTTAATTGATATTAACTCAATTTAATTGAATCAAACTATTACAAAATTAATCTCAACCGAAGCTCCTAAAATGTAGGAACCCACTACACATGTATGAACTTCATGCCCTTATCTTGAATTAATGGAGCTAGACTTCTATTTTTAGGAATCAATACAAGTAAATTGAACCTCAACTCGTTAAATTGAATTGAGTGTTCTTGACTGAGTGACAAGTGCCATGTCACCTAAGTTAACTGCTCCAAGTTGTCTACTGATATGGAATTTCGAATTTCCTCAATTTAGTTAAGGAAAAAATAAAATTGAGACTTTTCTTACTGAATTTTCAACACTCCCTCTCAGCAAGAAAGGAATTATCAAATCTACCCTGATATAACACCTTTGGAATGTATTGCATTCAACACTTCTCATTGTTGTTGTTGCGACTGCAACATCTGCAACTGAGAATCAATCAATATATAAATAAATAATCATTGAATCAATATGCAACTGTCTACTGGGAAAACTATGTTGCTGTTGAATCTGCTACTGAGCCTCCTGTTATGTTGTCAACATTGCTTTGAATTCCTCAGTATCTGAATAACATTGATCCTCCTGCCACTGAATACTATGGGCCCCCATAGCAGTGTAATAATCCATAAGACAAAAAAACCTCAATGGACCTTGCCCAAATTTCTTCAACTCTTGGGACTATTGCTTGAGATTTCCCTACCTCATATCCATAGGTATGGATGCATGTGTTGTATCTTCCCACTTGGCTTGAAATTCCGCCCTACTGAGGTCTCTTCTTGAGTGGATGTTTCCACTTTGTCTCCTCTCTACTTCTTCAGTTGCGGTTGCTCCACAACTTGCTAAGGCTGCTTCTGGGGCTCCATTTTGAGAGGTAAATCATGCTCCCTCTAAACCACCAAGTCTCTAACCTTTTTATTTCTCCTAAAGACTTTGCACGCATCTTCGACCTCAAGTGCATATAGGTTCTTGACTCGCACATCGATTTGGTTCACTTCTCTCATGGCAATGTGTCTTGGGAATGACTTTCCTTTGCTGAATATAACATCATGGCCACAGTGTTCCAACACTAAGACGAAAACAAGATTCTCCTTTAGACCCAGAATAAACATCACATCCTTGAGTCTAAGAAGGGAGCCTGAATCCCTCTGAAAAGTAACTGTACCAATATCAGTCACATTATATCTTCCGTCGTCTCCAAACTCAATGTTCTACTTGAGGTATTTCTCTTCCAAGTCACTGAAGATATCTTTATTCCCCATCATATGGAATTCTTCATCACTGTCGAGATACCACATGCTTCCCATTACTGTGCTTTCCATGCATCAAATGAGAGTAAAGTCAAGCTCGAATTGTGAAGCTAGAGCTTCACCTGTTGTTGCTACTACAAGCTCCTTCTTGCTTTCCTTATTATGTGGAAATTTCTTGGAATAATGCCTGAATTCATAATAGTGAAAGCACTTGATGTTGGAAAAGTATTTCTTCTTTCCCTCCTCGCCTTGGGACTTATTTCCTTTGAGTTTTTTTCCTTTGATGACTAATGTAAGGTCCTCTTCCTCTTCTTTGGATGAGGTCCCACCTTATTTATTCATGTACTAGATTGGACCATAACCGCTCCCAACTCGGTTGTTTTTCTCTACCATTCGTGGAATCATGATAAATATGCTAACTCTTAGGAAGACCCAACAAAGCTAGAGATAACAAATATTATTTAGGGACAGTCACACCGACCTCACCAAGTTCATCACAACATTGTGTAAACTTGCTCAGGTACTGCAGAGTTGTGTCATTCTTTTGCATCTTGATACTCTAAAGCTTATCATTGAGTGTTAGCTTCCTGTGGTCACCATTGTTCTCAAACAAGTCCATAAGTGTTTTCCACATTGTGAATGGAGTTCCTTTCCCATGGAGATTTGAGTCAATATTATCTTGAAATTCCTCCAATATTATCCCCCTCACTTTAGCTACATCCTACTTCCACTGAGCGAGATCCTGGGCATCAGTTGTTGGCAGTTTAACTACATTTGTCTTGATGTAATCTAGTAGCTCGTTATCCTCTAATACCACCTCAATATGGATCTTCCATGCCACAAAATTTGTGATTCCTTCCAAAGCATACTTGAGCCTGAGTCTAGTGGAATTCATCTTCTCAGTACTGGAGAAAACCTGCAACACTGATCTTGTAATTTGAACCTCCTTCACAAACTTCAAATTCTCTTCTCTTCTATTGTGATTCTAGCTCTATTACCATGTAGAAATTCCTTTCAGATTCAAACTGCTTATGTAATTTTATAAAATAAAAGACTTGAATCTACTCTTCTCATCAACGAAAACAAATAATCGATCAAGAAATCACAACATAAACATGAGACAAGATTCAGTCACATATTCTCAAAGATTTATTTAAGGGTAAAGCTTGTTGCTCATAACCTCTTCCTATCTGTATATTGCATTATAGCAGAAAATAGAGAAGAAATACAATGCTTGTTCAAGCCTAAAAAATATCTGCACAGTATAACTGCTTCACTAACTAACTTTGGCCAATACTTAGCCAATTTATTAGCCTTCCAAGCTCCTATTTCCTTACAATGTCCCTTGAGGAATTAGGCCCCTATTTAATAGGAATTTTCCTCCATTGGATTGCATAGTTCCTTTAGATCCTTCCTATGATTATATGCACCACATGCACAACTCTATTTAGTCTACAATTGATACTGTGTTTCCCTTGAACTCCAATCTCAATTTGGTAACTCGAATTCGCTACATGCATGAGCTAATTTAGGTTGATTTATCAGTTAATTGGTTGAACACATGAAGTTTCACCCCATTGCTAGACCTCCTACTAGTTCCTTCAACAGTTGGAACTAGTTTAATTGACATCAAATTAGTTTAACTAAATTAAACTATTACAACTCAAATTAAACTCAACCTAGGCTCCTATAATTAAGGAACCCATTGCATATAGCTGAACTTCATGCCCCTATCTCGAATTAATTAAGCTAGACTCATTTTTTTAGGAATCAATACAGGGAAACTGAACCTAAACTCATTAACTAAAATTGAGTGTTCTTACCTGAGTGACAAGTTCCATGTCACTTCAGTTAACTCCTCCAAGTTGTCCACTAATATGGAATTTCGAATTTCCTCAATTTAATTAAGGCAAAAATCAAATTGAGACTTTTCTTGTTGCATTTTCAATGGTCATGGGCCTGTAATCCTTTATATGAAATCTTCTCAGAATTTGTAGAGCATAATTTCCCTATCCCACGAAGATCTCCCCATCACCCTGCCATACCCCCAACCCAAGGAAATATTGAATAAACCCCTTATCCTTCATGTCAAACTCGCCTACAAGATCTATCTTGCAATCATGGATGAGTTTGTTTGCGCCTGTTAAAATTAGATTGTCCACATATAACACCAAAATAAGCGACCCACCTCCAACAACAATGTAGTAGAGGTTGGGGTTTACTTCACTATTGGTGAAGCCCAATCCTTGAAGGAAACTTATTATCTGAGCATACCATGCTTGTAGAGCTTGCTTGATCCCATATAAGACTCTCTTCAAGCTACAAACATGTGTTTCTCTGCTACATGTCTCAAATTCCTCTAGCTACTCAATGTAAAGCTCCTCCTCAACAACCCTTTTGAGGAAGGTTGTATTCACGTCCATCTAGTGGACCTTCCACTCCATCTATGTTGAATAGTTGCAACTACCCTGATATATGAATACTTGGAAACTGGATCAAAGGTCTTCTCATAGTCAACTCCTTCTATATATGAGAACCCCTTGGCCAAGAATATTGCCTTGTACTTCTCGATACTCCTATAAGCACCATGTTTGATCTTATAGACCCAATAAGATCCTACCAAATATTTTCCCTTTGATTTGGACACTAATTCCTAGACATTATTCTTCATGATGGAAGCATACTCCTCCACCATGGCATCCTTGACACATGTTGAGTGGTTGCATCCTTATAGATGGAAAGATAGAAATATAATAATGCTATCATAAGTGCCATATATAATTTGTACCTCTATGGCTATCTGTTCTACTGGATTGATATACTAGGAGCACCAACTTGCTCCTATGCCTCTTGGATCAATTGATCTTCCCAACTCCTCTCCTTATCCCAGCATTGGGATTCACTACCTAAGTGGGTTCAACTCTCCCCTCCAACTACATGTTCCTCTCACTCTCATCCTGCCCATGCACAACTATGGTTTGAGGAACTGGCTGAGCCTCTTGCTTGGGAGCTTGCTACTCCTCCTCCTACAATGTAGTCTACTCATGCTCTAAAACCTTTTGAAGGCCCTTTCCTCCACATACTTCATGTATCTTCTGATGATTTTCTTCTTGTGTGTTGGAATGTACACCCTGTATGCCTTCGATGAATCACTATAGCCCATGAAAATTCCCTTCTTTTTTGTGACATCTAGCTTATTCCTCTTCTCCTCTAGTACATGGGAGTACAAAAGTATACCAAATATACGAAAATGAGACACATTTGGTTTCTTCCCTATAAATGATTCCACTTGTGTAACTAACCTGAATACTCTGTGTGGGATCTGGTTATAAAAGAAAACTATTGTATTTCATGTCTCAAACTTGGCCAATCCTTGACCATGCACTCCAACTATGGCCCTATTCTTACACTCTGCCACCCCATTCTACTAAGGATTATAAGGTGTGGTAAAATCCATCTTAATGCCCTTCGTAGCACATAAATCCTGGAATTTGTTTGCGGCATATTCCCCACCATTGTCATTCCTCAATGCCATGAGATTCCTTCCATTCTAGTTCTGAACCAAGGCCTTAAACTCCAAAAAATTTAAGAAGACCTCATCCTCCTTTTCCATGAAAAATATCCAACTCTTCCTGAAGTGATCATCTATGGAAGTGATAGAATAATTCTACCCACTAAGGCATAATGTACAGAAGGGGCCATATATATCTAAATGAACAAGGTCTAAGATACCCTTGGCCCTGTTATCTATACTGGGAAAGACTTGGCATACTTGCCAAGTTTACAACCCTTGCACACCTCATGATGATCCATGCTACACTGAGGCAACACTTTCGTTATCTCATGAACAATCTTCAATGCTCCATGGTGCAAATGTCCCATGTGCCAATGCCACAACTGTCCAATCTCTCTACTTGATTCACAACCTCTTTTGCTAGTCAATTTTGTGATTGTCTCAAACTGTAATCTGTACAAGCTCTTGTACCTAACCCTGATCTGCTTCACCACCTTAGAGTAAAATGGTTTTATAAAACCCTACCCTATTTAAAGGTTTCTTCATACCCCTTATCCTCCAATGATGAAACTGAAACACGATTCTTCTTGAGACCAAGCATGTAAAGAAAATCCCTAAGATATAAAGGGTTTCCAAACTCCCTCTCAAAGTGAATAATACTAGTACTCTTGACCTGGTTCTACTCCCATCTCAATATCGAACTACATGTCCTTCTCTTATAGTTTTCTGAAATACTTCTCATTTCCCATCATATAATAGGATGCACTGATGTCCACATACCATAAACTAGTAGCCACTAAACTTTCCATATAGGTAATGAGTGAAAACTCCTCAAAATGAGAAGAGAACTCATTTATCTCTACAAAGGCTTCTACTTGGTCCTTCTTGGACCATTTCTTCCTATTGGGGAATTTAGTAATGTAATGCAAAAACTGGTGGCACAAAAATACTTGATCGATCTTAGATCCTTTTTCTTCTTCTCCCCCTTATAACTTGACTCACCACCATCACTGCTCTTTTTACCCATGGAATTGGTCCCTTTGCTGGTTAGAGTGAAATTTTCTTCATCTTCTTTGCTTTTAACATGAGATCCAACTTGAGATTGTCTACAAATCTCCTCCTAGATGTAGTCATCCACAAGTGGTCCCAATATGGAATGTTTTCTTGGGAACATATCCCATCCATCAAGGCTTGCCACAACTTAGTGAAACCCAATAAACCAAAATTCGCTAGATATCTATCAGGAACTATCTAACCCACACCATCCAACTCTTTGTTTATCTTGGAAAAACTTGGTGAGGTAAGAAACCATAGAATATGACTTGGAAATTTTAATGCTCTTGAGCTTGTCTTTCAGTATCATCTTTCTAGCCTCACTTGAACCATGATAGAGACATATGATGGAAGACCATATTTCATTAGCTTTATTCTTCCCATTCAAGTGAGGGATAATGTGGTATTTTAATCCTCCTAGGATAATCCTTCTTTCCTTGACATCCATTTTATTACGTTGATCCAACTGTTGAGGATCTACTTGTGCAACTAGTACATTATCAAAAAAATCTCAAATCCCTTGTTCTTGTAGCATCATCCAATCTGTATTTAAATATGAGACCCTAATATGCCATATAGGCAAATCAAACCCCTGAAGACAAATTGCACTAATAGAATCAATGCACACTACTCAGAACCCTAAGAAAAAATTCGATTTGATAGTTTTCTACATCTGAATTGCAAAATCTTCTCCTGAAGATAAATTAATGCTTGGTATTCAATAAAAAATTGAGCTCTGATACCATGTTAGATTTCCTTAAAGCCTAGTAAACTTATTCGCAATTTTCTAAGTGTAAAAGCTCAGAAACACAAATAATTGATATTTTGGACACTTAAATAACAAATACATTGAGTTTTCTAACTTAACATGCACATCAGAAAATAAATCAGAAGACAAAGACATCAACACATATAACACAAGATATACCTAGGAAACTCCAACTCCGAGGAAAACTTGCAATGTTGTGTGTCTTTATTTTTTTATTCAACAAAGGATTTTTCTTTTGAGAATTACAACAAGGGGGAAAGTACCATTTTATCACAAGAACAACTCATTAGTCCTTTGCTAATGGTGTTGGATAGTACCAACATATAAGGGGTCTCCCCAATGTGAAGTCCTAATTAAATCTTACACTGTTTGGTGTAGGAGACCCATCCAGGTATAAGGTTCGACCACCATTGCAAGTAATTTCAATGGTGGGAACTGAATTTGGGAACATGAAAGATGACATAGTTTTGAGCTCCTGTAATGAAGAAAAAGAAATAATTTCTAGCTCAGATTTAAACGATTAGTTGCCATTTTTAGATTCAAGCTTTGAAGAGTATCCTTGTAGGCTTGGGTTTCAAGAGGAAACCAGAGGAGATAATTTCTAGCCTTAGTCATGGAAATGACTGTATGTAGCAAACTATTGTAATTCTAGAAAATGGTGAAAGCTGAGTAACCCTGTACAACATCTGTTCATATATTTCAATCCTCAGGGAGGTTTTAGATGAAAAAAAAAAGAAAAGAAAAAAAGTTGGCACGAAGGACTCAACGTTCCTATCGAAGAGCAATCAAAGGAGAAATATGATGAAGATAATAGCACCGTGATTGAAGAAGATTCTATAAACCCAAAGGAAAAATCGATATTTGTTTCAAACCCTAGTATCCACTTCTGCGATCATGATCTGCAACTAGAATTGAGACAAAATAGCATTGTCCTTACAGATCTAGAAACCTTAGGTGTTAATGGAAACCTTGGTCAGAATTATAATGTAAAAGGGGGTTATCCATATTGCATTGATGTAATTCGAATAAAGGTTGATAAAACCATAGGCCCTAATATGATACATACACAAAAGTTCATAATCATTGCCAGAGTTCGAACACAACAGTGACAGGTGTAGATCATACTTCACGTGGTCCGATGGGTTACCTATTTTTGACTAGAATGTTGAGCCTAGGGTTGATGACATCGTGGATGTTGGATACCAGCAAACAGATCTTTGCACCCATAGTCAATTTTGAAACTAACGTGAATGGCAAGTCCATTACATGTTTGGATTTAAAGTTACATATTATGCATAGTTATCATCAACAAAAAGATGATACTCAAGAAGGATTTATTATTGCACTCATGATAAATCAGATCCCTGGCACCAAGGCTAACAAAAGAAACATGGTCATTCACTCAAAATTCAATGGCACCAGTATGCCTTCAAATAGGGTCAAAATCCGTTATTAAAGGCCATTGATCCTTAAATCGACTGCCCAATCACATTATCGAGCTAGTGTGGTTTATCCTCAATACTATCTGAGTCGTCCTACAGACCCCGTGAGAATAAGGCTAATGATAGGTCCACTTCCTCAACTGTAGAAGACTGAACCCTCCGAGAGATCAAGAACTATACACCATTAACAAATTGCACATGAAATTCCAAGCGTAGTTGGCATCCGCATAGCTATAACACAAAATTTGCTAGGTTCGACTTTTGAGCATTTGCGAAAGGGATTGAGATCGAGAGGTTTCTCCTAAATAATGATGGAGGAAGACTGTGGAGCCTGCACAATACAAATGGTGGTTCCTATCTAATTGAACAACATTTCAAGCGAAATCCATCACTTGAAGCAAGCATAGGCAAATGATGTAATTGCTGGAAAAGGCAATGTTTCCCTTTTTCCATTCCACATAAAATACATGACCAAGTTTATAAAGAATTATCTGGATAGCAAGTACACTTAATGTCCCCATTCTTTGTTTGAAAGTTAAAAAAAATAAATCTTGGGTTATCAATCTGGACAAAGAGACCCAAAAGTAAAAAAATGATATAGGACAAAGTGTGCCCCAAACAAAACTCTATTTTGAGATGATACTGGTTGGTGGAGACAGGGTTTTGAATGTGTATGATAGCAACAAAAAAAAACTGCAGAATTGAAACTTTTTGTGTGAGCAACTATGAATGTATGGGTTTTCGTACACAAGATCTCACGGTCAAAGAGCTCACTAAGACAACCCTTTCAGGAATACATGACAGATTATGTAGCAGTTTATATTTGTGTATGAAATATATATTTCATTTGCAGGTATCTTGGGTATGTAACAAAATATTTACACGTGGGTCAAATGAGTAAAATGAATGGTAGAGAAACGCCCTAAATTTAATTCGATACCCATTGGCGGATTTTACACAAAAATTATAGGACCGATGCTAGATTTCCGACTTTAAAAATATCAGAGTTGACAAAGTAATGGAGCCCCCCTAAAATTTAGTTCGACTAAATTTTTCTTGATCATCACAAACAAAATAATTGGAAAAAATAATTTAGTATTTTCCTAGAAAATTTTACTTAGAGGTCACACAGAGTTGAAACCCGCTCTGATAACATATGTAGCAGCCCCGAAATAAACATGTAATTAATCATATTAATCAAGTAATTCATAGTTAGCACACATTTTATCAACTAATTAACATCAATTCAGAACTATGAGCAGAGACAACTTACCTGTGATTTCGGGGTTGAATGCTAGTTGAAGTCTACTAACTGCAACAAATTCTTGGGGACGACTCTCCACCCAACTATAGGCTCAGTTGCACAAAATCTTGCTACTGTTGGCCACCCCCGAGCCCTCAATCAACGTACTACTGCCAGGGTATCCTTTGTCTCACAACACTATTCTCCCAAGAGAATGGATGGTGGAATCATGGAATGATGGAATGCCTCTCATCTTCCTCCCCATCTATTAAATAGAGCAAACATTAGGAGAGGAACCACATGCACACATTCCATGTGTCAACTTGCAACTTTACTGCTTTCTTGTTTTATTCTTTTGTTTTTACTTTTTGATAGTTTTACTAATTTTTACTATTTTTCTTGTTTTATTTCTTTTGTTTTTACTTTTTGATAGCTTTACTGATTTTTACTATTTTTCTCTTTATTCTTATTTATATTTATTTAGAGCATGTAATTAATTTATTTTATTTATTGTTTATTATTTATTTAATATTTAATATTTATTATTTATTATTAAGGGACATTACACCCATCATGGGACTACTAGGCCAAATGGAAAGAAATCCACCTCTTGGCTTTACTATATATCCTGTCATTCACCGACAAGGATTCCTAGGTCCACCGACTCACAATCATGAATTTACCGCAACCAACAGTATGGCTTATGGGTTACTAGGCCAGTGGCTTTACGGTGATCCACAATCTGGTTCAGGGATCACTAAGCCATTTTTTTTTTCATTTCGGAGATCTACCCCTCAGCTCCGAATGCATCCGGCAATCTAGCTCAACTAAAGTATGAGAACCCATCTCATTAAGGCTATCAAGAAATGGAAAGGCTAGGTTGAAAACAATGTCACGGCTAGAAAAATCCATTCCATGATAGAAAACATCCACAGGTAACACAATGCATGCCAAATCTAGTAAGGAAAATACACATGCAAAAGAATCTAGTTGTAGCTGCTTGATCTTTGCTTCATGTTTCCTTCTTTTCCTTTCTTGCTCCAATGCCAAAGTGCTCCAAGAAAAATCTAAGTGTCCAAGAGTGAGAGAGAGAGAGAATAGTGAGAGAGCTCCAAAACCGAACTGACAAAAGGTTACCAATTGATCCTCAGAAGCCTTTTTATTAATGAGGCCTCTATTTTCTTCATTTTCCATTATTTTCCTTCATTTTCCTCCTCACATGCAAATTGTGACCTTTCACCTCTCTTTTCTCCTCATTTCCATTATTTTCATAAATAAATGTGCCAAAAATGCCCTTTTTCCTTTCCAAATCCTTTTCCATTACCTTTGCCATTTTCCTTTAGCCATAATAAACTGAATCAACACCCATACTAAGATGTCTTTCCCACCATTCATCTTGGAATATGTGTCCCATGATCACGATATTATATATTTTTACATAAACTTTTAACAAGGGATTTTACAGAACCCTCCCGCTTGGGGGAACACCGTCCTTGGTGTTCAATGACAACTATAACCAACAAGACCGTTGAAAACAAAACATACTACCTATGGAGCTTTATAACACAGATCGTTGCAGTATTTACATTAACCTTCTACTAAAACATGAAAAACATACTGTTTACTGGAGCTTTATAACACAACTCATTACAATATTTACAATACTAACCACATATACACACATACACATTTGGTTCAACCAACAAATAATCATAATGTCTATGGAGCTCTATAAACTAGCTTGATACAATATTTACAATAATATACACATATATACATATGCACATTTTCCCAACCAACAAATAAAAGTATATGATGCCTGCATCCGCAACAAGGGAATCTAGAGGCTCACATGTCCACCCTCAAAATTAGTACCAGGATGTCCAGAATTTACTACCAATGTCAAAGCTGCATCCACTGTACAATGCTATAATCCTGCACCACTTGTCCTCTCAGTGAATAGTTACTGACTCATTTTTCTAGGGCACACTCCCAAAGTGCATTTGATTCGATCTGGAAATGCTAACGACCAAAACAAATATATCCTTGGCCTTCCCTTCTCTACTACACAATCCCTCGAGCAATCCAGTCACCCCCTTCTGTGCAGTCACACAACCTCTAGGTTCTGCTGGCATCCCCATCCCAGGCAGTCCATCCTTTGGCAAGGCTTCCTCACATCAGAAGATACAAAAAGCAAGACATATCCCTACCTTAAAACCATGATACCGATCCTAACATGCTCATGGAAATAAATGGATACTATTGGGTACCAGTCTCCCACAATGTTCCTACTCCTAAATGCTTTACCAACATGCTACTGCTTGTTCCAATTTCTTTCACCATTGTTGCTAATTCTTGCTCTAAGTTTCGACGACCCAACCATGCATTTCATGCTTTCCCACACCATGCACATAATTTCAATTAGATTCAAAATAAACTGAAATAACTTCAAATCATACCTCATCAGTGGGCTATCAATAAGGTCTATTTGTAATTATGTTCACTTCATCTAACAACAAGTCAATCTAACACATTTGACCAAATCATCATGTATAAACATATCACATTAGGTTAGCTCAAAACATAACCATCATAGATCAAAATCATAAATAAAATGTAACTGTCATAAACCAGAATCATAGATCACATGTAACCATTAGAAGTCAGAATCATAGATCACATGCATAATAAAACTGAAATAAAATACTGATACTTATCCTTTTCTCAATCCTTAGCTTCTACCTTTGTCATTATTCCATACACACTCTGCGTCAGTTGCCACACCCAAAAAACACCTAGTGTCATCTCCTCAACCATGTGAACATACACATAGTGTGAATCACACACATACAACCACACACGACATACAAAACCATGCAATACATGCACCTACTCCTGACATACAACTCCTACACCTAGATCCATTGTAAAACACAACACAATACATGAATTACACAGAGTACAACACAATGAGTACACATGTCACGATACCACAACTACACAATGCACATACACAGTATTGCATGACCACAACACAACATGTACGGAATTCACACAATACCACATGTACACGATTACCATATGTACAACATGTAAACAATACTTCCTATACACTGCATCACCTGCATAGCGTGTGCACATCATCACATTTATACGACACCACCTGCACAACATGTACACAACACCACATGTACATTGCACCACCTATACAATGTCTACACAATACCACATGTACATACTACCACATGATATGTACACGAAACCGGAAGTACACAACACCATATGCATGACATGTACACAACACCATATGTACATAGCACTATATTTACAACATGCACACAACACCATATATACATAGCATTGCATATACAACATGTACATATCACCTGATGTACACAACTTTGCATATCCAACATGCACACAACACCATATGCACACAACACCACATATCCATCATGCACACAGTACAATATGTACACATCACAGAATGTCCAATATATACATAACACCATCTATACCCAACATTACATATGTAATATTTGCACAACACAATCTGTACCACCTTGTACATAACATTGCATAAACCACATGTACACACACTATATATACACCAAACTCCATGTGCAAAACATCATAGATGCAATGTGTACAACATATACAACATATGCACAACAATAGTAACACACATCCAAAACCACACTTCTTTCATTTCGCTGATGTGTCCCTTAGCATAGCCTGTCCATAACATAGACATAATATAAATACATAATATCAACTCATAACCACATGATACTTGTTATGTTGTGTTATATTCTTTCCACGACTAGCCCCAGTAGTTAAATCAGGGGGTTAGAGGGGGGCAGTAGCCCCCCCTCTATTGGATCTGAGGCAGCACCCTAGGGAAATTGTTTTTGGACCCTATATTAGGTGGGCGGACCTACCTATGGTTTTGTGTATGGATTTCACAAATGGTTTTGGGCGTGATAATTTTTTGTCCATGGTATTTTGTAGATCTGGTTAAGGTAACTACAATTATGTTCTAATCCAAGGTTAATGGATTAGGGTTTATGGATGGTTCGGCATGTATATATATGTATTAACATTCAAAGGAACATAATGAAAAATCATTCTAGTAGTCCCAATTTTGGGATCCAGGGGAAAATATCCATGTATATTTGTTTTATGTGTTATGCTCTCACCGTTGTTTATTTTTTGTTTTAGAATTTGTATGCAGGTAATTTTTGTACGGGGTTAGAACCTACAATACTAACCTCATATCTGTTATGAATACTCTTCCACTTGATTCCTCATAAACCGGGAACTTCTTTATTTCATTCACCTTCATAAGCAATCATTCTTCCATAAGAATGATCCACAATGACCCTATCAAACAACGACATAGAGACATGGACACATACATACATATACATAAACATTAGCATAAACAATCATGATCCTATTAGACAAAGACATACATACATACATATATACATATAAACATTAGCATAAAAATAATCATGATCCATGATGACCCTATCAGACATGACATACATGTATACACACATAGACACCAACATAATCATGATCACAATATAATCACTAGATATCATAAGGTCAAGGTTAAGAGAACTCCCTTTATGCGTGCAACACATGCACAACATCAAGAACAATAGTTCTAAAGATAGCCAAGGAATATGATGCCTCAAATCCATTCACCTTACCTTCCTTTATTACCTTTCCCATGACTGTGATGTCTTTGTCCATTTACGCCAATGGATCCAACTAGTCCCACTAGATGTCATACTGTTTCCTTCAACGACTCTTATACATGCACCAACTTCATCTGAGTCTTTCATTGTCTGCTTGATTTTATTCAACTCTCCCCGGTACCACTAAATTTCCTCTTTCCCAACCAATTCCCAAGACCCAAAACTTAAAAGGCAAGCACAAGAAACAAACAAGAAGAAAACCATGAAAACTAATAACAATATGACACCACAAACAAAGTGACATGATCATGCACTAGACATAACAACGCTTCAAATCAAGCACAAGAAAATCACAAAAGACCAAAAGCACAAGACTAACAATAGACACCATAACTCAATCCCCATGGTTACTAGTGCTTCCAAAGAAAGATAAACCTAAGCCTTCTTCAATATTTCATGATAGTCTTTTTTCCATGCAATTCCCTGCATCATATTTCCATAAACACATCATTGTGAGTGCATGAATAAATATACAATATACAAGTTACCTTATCTTGTTGTGCCAAACATGTTTCTTACATATGAACACATCCACTCCATCTCTCAAGGGACTCCAATTCCCTTGACAGATCCACTTGTAACTAGAGACTAGTTAATATACCTACGAAATACATGTTCATGAATCTAGCACATATCCCCATAGTGTCAGACAAGATTAGGGTTAAGAAAACTTCCTGTATGCAAAAAACTCATTCTTTTATTATTAGGGTTTCCAACATAGCCAAAGGAATTCTTGCCAAATTCCTTTTCTTTTACCTTTTTTATTTTGTTGCAATCAAGGCTTACTATGTACAATCACATCACCCAACTGTTATTTGTATAAACACATCAATTGTTACCTTGTCATGCTGGTACCAAGCATGTTTCTTGCAACTACTCACACATGTCAACCACATGTTCCAAATATAAAGAAAATCATATGTATCAATTTGAAATAAACGTTTACAAAGACTAACAATCATGTCATAATCCATAGTCAACTCATAGTCATTAGACATAATACTACAACTGTCAGCTATTACACTCAGTACATATCAACTATCTCAACACATAAGTGTTAGTATAATCATATTAAAACAATAACATTCGTTTGAGAAATCTTACATACACATACTCATATCATGTAATTAATCAATCATTCAAATGTACTATAAACGTACCATGTTAGGTAAATCGACTAGACAACATAATAGACACCAAACACTCAAACACCAAATATACATCATTATCAAACTGCCAAGCACAAAGTAGATGACATAAGAAAAGGGGAGGCAATCTTGTTTGCATAATCAATCCATATTAGCACGATATAAGTTCAAAACATATCAAATCAATCCCAACTAAGGTCATGATATCCATAATAGTCACTAGCTAACATGCCCACATCATAAGCTCATAAACATTTATCATTCATACATAATAATCACATCTGCACAGTCAGTCTATATTAGCATGACATAATATCACAACATATTAACTCATATGTGAATTTCATAGCCCTAACCATTTGCATAGACCAATCCAACTTAGTATGATACTCATAACATCAAGATATTAGCACAATAACCCTAATCATCAAGTTACTAGCATATAACAACAACAAGTTATATATCATTTTCATCAACAACATATAACCTAATCATCATGTTAACTATCATATAACAACAACACTTTAACATATAACCTACTCATCAACAACATATAAAATAATCATCAAGTTATCTAACATAAAACAACAATAGAAATGCATATAACAACATGTTACTATCATTCATGACTTTCCAACACATGTGCATATAACTACACCAATCAACTAGCATCTATCATGTATGTAACCATAACATTAATAGAATGAAAGGCATACACATAACAATAATGCATATAACAACCCTTAACCTACATACCTACATGCCTAACATACAAACTTGTATGATGACATGCTCTTGCCTTGAGGTCCAATGTTGCAACTTCACTTTGATGATTTGCATCTCCTACTTTACCTCATTCAACACATTAGCACCCTAGCATACCAATATCATTATGATGGCCTAATTGCATAAAATGACTTCGCAATGCATGTCTGACCTACCATACATGCATAACCATAACCATGACAATGCATGCATAACAACATATAGACACTGACATGCATAACAAATGCATACACAACCATACACTCATGACGACACATCCCACAACAACACCATCATCCTTCACATGCCAACATCACTACAACCATGATCAAAACCATGAAAATGCAACAAGAACATGGACTACAAGCATAAGGAACACATATGAAACTGACATGAATGAATGACCAACACACTGCCCATCCAGTCCGAGGGGTGAACCATGCTCTAAGACCACTCTGTAAAACCTTTCTCCCACATCTACCCAAGTAACTATCCAACCGAGGTAAACATGCGACGAGAGGCTACTATGGTTGGATTCGACCTCCTATGTGACCTTAAGGAAATGGAATCAATAGAAACACAACAAACATACCTTCCACATTAGCTAGAAGAGCCCTGAGAACCATGCAAACACTTCAGGAAGATTTCCCATGGGTCCCACTGAAACTTGTGATCACTTGCACTCTGGATGCTCTCATGTTATGGGCATGCCAACATCCAGGTACCTTTGGACACTCTCACAGGCCTGTATAGCAACATCGAGGGACCAATTTCTCTAGTTCTATGCCAATGTCCCCAGGGTTTGAACCACTTTTTCTGGCCCATATCCTAGATCATTGCCAAAATGGAATGATATCTTAAGAGCAGTGAAATAACTAGGAAACAATGAAGTAGAAGAAATTAGTTAAATAAGCCCTTAACCAGACCCCTACTAGCCATGACAGGAATTTCATCAAACATATCACAAAGATGTAATCTAAAGGTATAAACAACATAATTAAACATATTGATCTCATACTTATCTAAGAATTTCTAATAACCATTGTTCCCTCATGTCTTTTGCTGCACTATCATCTATTAGGTCATAGATACATTGTCCATTCATTTACAAGTAAAAACATATTGAGAGCCATACATAGTTGTTACCATAAAACATACATATAACCCACATAGTAACAATAGAGATACCATAAATATATCATCCATAAAATCTACATATAAACTAGTAAATTTACACATGAAAACCAAGGGAATGAATTTCTCATTAATGAAGGCCAAAAAAACCAAACGGAGATGGGACTACCATGTTCCACCCGACCATAGATTGGTTGATCCAAGTCTCTCTTCAGTCAATCACCCCCGTGCCATATTCCAAGCATGCATGTGGGACTCATAACCAACCAAAAATAACCAAACAAGCATGGATGCTACTAGAGATATCCATCTACACTGTGAGGAATTTGAGTGCCTCCTAGTCTCTCAAGATTTACCATAATCCATAGTTTGATCCAGGGATCACTAGGCCCTACACCGAGACCCACTCTTCAGGCTTTACCGTACATCCCATCACAAAACTACTAGGCCTAACGGAGAGAAATCAACCTCTTGGATTTACCGTATATCCCACCATTCACCGACAAGGATTCCTAGGCCCACCAAGGCACACAATCCTATATTTATGGCAACCCATAGTTTGGATTAGGGGTAACTAGGCTAATGGCTTTAGCGTGATCCACAGTTTGGTTCAGGGACCACTAGGCCATGTTTTTTTCAATTTGGAGATCCACCCCACTCAGCTTCGAATCCATACAGAAATGAAGCTCAACCGAAGTATGATAACCCATATCATCAAGCTTATCAAGAAATGACAAGGCTATGCTGAAAACACTGTCAAACCTAAGAAAACTTATGCCATGACAGAAAAAACCACATGCAATGCCATGCATGCCAAATATAGAAAGGGAAATACACATGCAAATAGATACTTGCAAAGAATCTTGTTGTAGCTGCTTGATCTTTCCTTTCCCTGCTTGATCTTTGCTTCGTCTTGCCTTCTTTGCCTTTCTTGCTCCAATGCCAAAGTGCTCCAAGAAAACTCTAAGTGTCCAAGAGCGAGAGAGAAAGAGAGGGAGAGAATAATGAGAGAGCTCCAAAACTGAATTGACAAAAGGTTACCAACTAATCCTCATAATCCTTTTTATTAATGAGGCTATATTTTCTTCATTTTCATTATTTTCCTTCATTTTCCTCCTCACATGAAACCCGTGACCTTTCACCTCCCTTTTCTCCTAATTTCCATTATTTTCATAAACAAATGCGCTAAAAATTCCATTTTTCCTTTCCAAAGCATTTTCCATTGCCTTTGCCAATTTCCTTTAGCCTTAATAAACCAAATTAACACCCATAATAGGATGTCTTTCCCACCATTCAAATTGCAATACATGTCCCATGACCGTGGTCTTATATATTTTTACATGAATTTTTAACCACGGATGCTACAATATAATTATATATCCACGAGGTCATAGGAAATCCTCCTGTCAAATCCATGAATATCATTGACCTTTTTGACTGAAGAATTGTGTTTTTTTGTAGAAACCTTGCTAAGTGCTAATTCCAAGCATCAATCCATGTAACTTGTGACACCTTTCTTCATTCTTATCCAAAGGAATACATGATTTAATTCTTCATACATATTTTTCACTCTAGGATAAGTAGTATATATGGCTATGTGCACCTCCCTTAATATTAAATTATGGATCTCTTCATCACACGGTAAATAAATCTGTCTATGAAATCTTAGTAAATCATTATCATCTGAAGTGTATCGCTCACACTTTGTAATTCTCAAATTTCCTTTTCTAATTCCATTCTTACCTTTATAACATTTATTATGCTATTGTAGGCCTAATTTATTATGCTATTGTAGGCCTAATATATGTTCTCTTAGATTATTTTTTAAAGGCAAGATAAAAAAAATATGCAAGGCCTATGATGTAAATCTCTAAACACAATATCATTCCAGGTTCCCATAATATAAGTTATTTCAAAATAATATTCATTTAAAATCTTATACCATCCGTGTTTCTAGGCATTTAATTAATCTTATGTAAAAATGAAAAAAAGGCCATAGTGTTTAGTCTTATGTTTAGGTTTTTATCTCACCCAATAATGTCTTCAAAACCTTAACTCATGTATTACTACAACGAGTTCTAGGTCATGGATTTCATATAATTTATGCTCTCTAAAACATTATAGAACTATGTTGCATATAATGTTTTCATTCATTACAACAAGGCATCATTGATGTCGAAGGGGTGCCTAAGGAAGAAAGTAATACCCTCTATGAAGTAGTAAGACAACTTTGTGTTTTGTAGGCTCTCATCGAGGGATGTTAAAGCAACATGAAGTTTGTTAAGTTTTTATGAAGCTACGATGCCCTAGAAATCATATGGATAGTGTGGTTGGATTTTTCTCATCGTGACCTTTCCAACTGTATATTACACCTTGAAAAATTCCTGTTGGACAAAAAGTTATAGGCAGTTGAAAAACAACGATAAGAGAAGACCCAAATATGTGGCAAAAGACCCAAAACATCAAACTTACCAAATAATGTGCATGGTTAATGGTTGTTGGTCATATTGATAATGATCACGTGGTTGGCCATGTTTCGTCACAAGGCACATGGAGATGGGCTCAAATTTCAATGGCTTTGTCACATTGGAATTTAACATTGGTCATGTGGATATGGTCATTTTTAATCTCCATATGTGCAAGTATTTTTTAAATATAATAAAAATAATAAACTTAGTTTGAGGGCATGATCCAGCCACTCGGTCCAAACAATTGGGCACTCCAAGGAAGATTCTATGGTCAACTCTATATACTATGATCATGATTCCATCAAATTATCAATTTGAAGTGGAAGAGTCTGAGTTTTGAAATTGTCTGTGTTTACTTTGCTATGGTTCATTCTTTGCAGTTTCGTGGTTGTGATGTGCGGTTTCATTGAAGCATTCATTGTTGTGGTTTTGTTGGTGGCTATAACTTATTCCTCTCGTTTGATTAGTCGTGCCATTTCGATCTACGACAACATCACCTTGAGATATGGTATAGGGAAGAAGTATGAATACATAATAAGCTTTGTGGATCTATGATTAAATAATCAAGTTCGAATCATTGTAAAGATATGGTCTTCTAGATAAGTCATTGTTTTTTGTACACACTACTTGACATCACTCATATATAAGTTACGTAATAGCCCGTGGATTGCAATATTATGACATAACTTACTATGCATGCATTGGACGCACTATGCATCATGTTATTGGGTCAGCATTGAATCGGCAAGAAGTAATTGGCTATGGAATCACCATGTGAGTTGAGATGTGGAGATCGATATCTAAATGGAAGTCCAAGACATTTTTCTATACATATTGAAGTTTATCAAAGCCCTTCGGAAATACTGAGCCTAACACCTAATATCATCTGATATGTATACCGAAGATCATTGTTCCTGAGAAGATTTAGAGGTTGATTAACAATATAGTTGTGGAAAAATATTCTATGGAAATAACATTGACTGTGAAAAATTGTATACATGATATGGCATAGGGAAAAAATGTCGAAGATAATTGAATAACACACGACTTGGTTTTGGATCAAGATTGGAGGAGTTCTAGTTGATATGCATGTTTTGGTTCAGAAATATAGTAGACATAATAACCAGACTTGGTAACTGATTCACCCATGTCCATTACACTGTTGACTACAATGCTAGAGTTGGTTAGTCGTGAAAATGACATGTCAACTTAATACATATGCTCAGTGAGTACGGTTTCTCAAAATGATATACTACTTGTTGAATAAGTTGACTGGCTTGACCATTCTGCAATTGGCATGGTATATTTTCTACTCAGACTAGCTAAGTTGTATTGCAGTGAGTCAATGTGGATTGGCCACGTGATCATCGACACGACACATTGAAGCAACCTTTAAACTATTCGAATTTTGACATAATTCCAAACCAAGTGAAATCTCTGAGAGTGAACAATGATTTCCACTTAGCACTAAGCTATACAGCTAATATTGGTTCATAAACAACCATGTCAAGTCTGCAACATACGTGGGTGTTTGTTATCAATTAAATCGGGCCTCACACCCTCATGTTTGAATCAATCTCTATTCAAAGATAAAATTTAGAAGGGTGAGACAAGTGACGCCTTGTAGCCAGGTTGGTAAGAAGTGTGTATTGCACATCCAGTGTCATAGGTTCAACCTCTAACAATTATCAAGGAATATTACATTTTTCCATTTTGTCGAATGTCTAGCAGACCTACCAATTGGCGCTTTGTAGCACCAGTGCCAAGATATGTTCATTTTGTAGAAGAGTACACTGAAAGGGGAATTATGTGGAACTATTAGTTTATTATATAGTTTGGTGTGGTTTTTATGAGCTTTTGGGTTGAATATTTTTCCAAATTGGATTCCGGAAGAAGTATGGTGATAAGTCTTAGGTTTGGATGCTTCTAAAGGCTTGTAAAACTTTATTGACATTTATTTCATTATTAGAATCACTTTTGCATATGTTTGAGATTCCATGAGCAAGTTGTGTTATTTTGGATACATGGGAAAATATGTTCTAAGAAGAGGTTGGAGTGACTGAATTAATGAATAAAGTTGGAGTTGAGTGTGGAAAACAACATGACAGTGACTTGTAATGATTTATATGAGAATTTGTGGTTTCACATTGTGAAAAAGAGTGTTGTGACAATGGTTGTAGGTTGTGGTAGCGATTGTGGTTGTAGATTGTGACAAAGAGTGTAGTGATGGTGGTTGTAGGTTGTGGTAGTGGTTTTGTTTGCATATTTTATTCTTAATCATGATTTAGTGTTTATAGATACTGACAATGGATTTAATTTAAAAATGATATGGAATAGAGGTCCACAAGGAGTTGAAGAAGTAGGTTGGAGCCTCAATCAAGTTGGAGCGTAGAGAAGGTTGGAGCCTCAATCAAGTTGGAGCGTAGAGAAGGTTGGAGCCTGCTCATTATTGAGGTTGGAGCTTAGAGCAGGTTGGGGCTTTCTCATCATCGAGGTTGGCGTCTTAATAATGTTGTAGCCTACCACAATTGGTAGCTTTCATATCTTCGGTGTGGTTTCTTCTAATAGGTAAGAGCCTACAAATTTATGTAATGATTTGAAGCATATGAAGAAGAATAGTTTGTGGTTTTCTTTCGTATGGGTTTCCATGTAAAAGCTTGTGTCTCTTGATGTGATTACCTTTTAATTTATTTTTGATATGATGATAGTTTATGATGCATTGTTATGTTTATTAATATATTGCAAGTGGTTAATATGGGTTATTACATTGTTGGTTGATGAAAAGTAAAATGTTAAAATAACTGACACACTGATTCACCCCCCTTTTTAGTGTGCTCTTAGGTCTAAAAAGTGGTATTAGAGAAATCATAGTTTTTGAATTAGGGCAAATAACATGATCAACCTCTTATATTAGGGCCTTTAGTATTCAAGGCAGATTCATTTTTTGTTCATCTGTTTCCTTCTCAGAATCTCAGTTTGACTTTCTCCTTGCTTGGTGGGACCCTTTCCTCCCCTTCTTTTCTTAGGGAACCTCATATTGCATTCTCATGCAATGTGACCAATATTATGGAATCTAAAACATCCTATATAATACTTGAGTGAAGGAGAAATTGACACCTACCTTTTGCTATCAAATATGTATGAATTCAATCTTCCTGAAGACTTGTTTCTAGAGAAATGATAATAATCTTTGTGATAGGATTTTCAATCCCCAACCTTATGCTCAAAATTTGTAGATAAAAATCAATAACTGAAAAATGTACTTTGATACTGGGATGAGAAAGATTCCCTTGAAAGTTTTCTAAAGATATTTTTCCTTGGAGGAGGATTGAACTTTTGATGATACTCTTTCTTCAGTTGTTTTCTTCCTAATAGGGCTCCTTGAGAACATCGACAACATTTACAATCTAGCCTTTGTCTTATTTGTCTTCAAACTAAACCTTTGGATACTTATAGCTTGAGTCTTCTTTGCATGGTGACTTAATTTAATAATCAAGACTTGTTTATCACTTGCCAAGATCTTAATAATGAAGAATATTATCCAATACCTATGAACCCTTCAAGATTTTGTTGAGCTTATCAATGTCAGCTCTCAATGAAACAACTTCTTCAAATTGGGATGTTAAAGGGGGAGAAATTGTAGACATTGACATTGATAGATGAAGGAATTTTCACGGGGGGAGTTTTGATTCATTGACATTAGTTCCCATCAATGCCATGGTGGTGTTGCCATCAATTACAAAAGGGGAGATTGTTGCACATATTGTTGTCACTAATGACAACAAGGCATCATTGATTGCAAAGGGGTGCCTAGGAAGCAAGTAGTACACTCTATGAAGCGATATGATAGCTAGGCCTTTTGCTAACTCTCATCAAGGTAAGATAAAGGAGCATGAATGTTATTAAAATTTTTATGAAGTTACATTGCCCTAATAAGCCTATGGATTTAAGTGTGATTAGATTGTTTTCATTGAGACATTTCCAATGGAATTATTATTATACCTTGAAAAATGCCTCCAGGAAAGAGTTATGTTCATTTGATAAACAATAATAAGAGAGGACCCAAATATGGGGCAATAAACCCAAAACACCAAACTTATCAAAGAATGCGCAAGGGTCATGTTTGTTGGTCATATGGATAATGGTCACCTGGTCGTCCCTGTTCTGTCACAAGACACATGGACCCAAGCTCGAATTTTAATGGACTTGGTAACGTTGGAGATTTAACATTAGTCATACGGATATGGTCATTTTTAATCTCCATATGTGTAGGTATTGTTTAAATATAATAAAAAATAATAAACTTCATTTGAGGGCATGATCCGGTCACTTGGTCACAATGGTTTTTAATCCTAGCAAGGTTTTACGGTTGGCCCACAAGAAAACTTAGGACCACATAGTCGATTATATACACTACGATTGTGATTCCTTCAAATCATCAATTTGAAGTGGAAGTGTTTGAGTTTTGAAATTTTCTTTGTTTTCTTCATTATGGTTCATTGTTTGTATAGGTATTGTTTAAATATAATAAAAAATAATAAACTTCATTTGAGGGCATGATCCGGTCACCTGGTCACAATGGTTTTTAATCCTAGCAAGGTTTTATGGTTGGCCAACAAGAAAACTTAGGACCACATAGTCGATTATATACAATGACCACATAGTCAATTATATACACTACGATTGTGATTCCTTCAAATCATCAATTTGAAGTGGAAGTGTCTGAGTTTTGAAATTTTCTTTGTTTTCTTCGTTATGGTTCATTCTTTCTAGTTTTTTTGTTGTGGTGTGAAGTTTCATTCATGAATTCATTGTTATAGTTTTGTTTTTGAATATAAATTATGACTGTGATTTGATTCGTAACATCAATTCGATCCGCAACAAATACACCCGTGTATAGAAGAAGTATGAATACATAATAATCTTTGAGGATCTATGATTAAACAAGAGGAGCTGCAGGGCAGCAAGTCCCTGCCTTGAGCTGGGAAAAAGCAGCGTTACAGTCATTACATGTTGCTTACTTGTGTTGACTAATCATTTGGCTTGACTGGCAGAAACCAAGAGATTTCCAAAAAAACTAAATCTGTATCAATTGCACAATATTACATGAGTGTTGAGTTCTCCTAAAAACTGCTATGTTTGCTCTGTACGTAGATACTACCCAGTGCTTTGTCACGTGGACAGATGGACAAACTGCACAAACCTGTTTATGGTGGATCTGCATTCAGATTTTGCAACAAGTGTTCAGGCAGCCGCTGTAGCTTGTTGAAAGCATTGAAAGCATCCTCCAATTCAGAGGTCCTCGACGTCATGACTCTTATTAAAGCAGCCTCAGCTTTTCTGTTTAAAGCACCCTCAGCTTTTGTAACTGAGAGGTACTGAGAGAGAGGTAAGCGGCTTTTGTAAGTGAACGAGAGAACCTGTTTATGGTGGATCTACATTCAGATTTTGCAACAAGTGTTCAGGTAGCCGCTGTAGCTTGTTGAAAGCATTGAAAGCATCCTCCAATTCAGAGGTCCTCGACGTCATGACTCTTATTAAAGCAGCCTCAGCTTTTCTGTTTAAAGCACCCTCAGTGTTTGTAACCGAGAGGTACTGAGAGAGAGGTAAGCGGCTTTTGTAAGCAAACAAGAGGTGTACTGCAGGTTAGAGTTTTAGCTACCCTGCACCCATTTAGTAATCGAGAGATAGTTCAACTCTCACTGAAAGAAGCTCTGTGTGAGTTGCTTTTCATATAAGTGAAGTTTTCAAAGACGCAGAAGCAGAGGCTGTCAGTATAGCTGTGTATCTTATTTAAGAAAAAGTATTGAACTTGTCTGAGCCCAGACTTGAACTAGGGACCTGAAAAACATGAATAACAACGATTCGGCCTCCCGCGTCACTGTTTAAAAAGTATAAGTCCAAAACTAAGTAACAAAACAAAATTTGTCTATGTCTAAGTATTCTCGTTTTCAAGGCGCCAACATAGCCTGTAAGTCCGACATAGGGGATCAAATAACTTGCAAGCAGATAGTTCACACTATTAGCATATGGATTAAAAGGAGGCGACAAAGTTGTATTAAATGCAGCTTTGATGATATTGCCAAAATTTGCGGCGGTCAGATTCATATAGGGTCTAGGAAAGCCCTGTACAGTTTTCTTTAAAGCCCTGCGTTGGATTAAACCAGAGAACCAATAGAAATATTAGCCAACACTAACACACATATATATAATTATATACCCGCTCTAAAACCAAATTATAATTCAATAGACACCCAAGACATTACCTGAGGTGACCAACTTCCTAGTACCCAAATTCTTTGATAACATTTAGGACCAATGGGTCGAGGTTAGCCTTCTCTACGCCTATAGGAGGCGGCCCGCCGCTTATGAGCTCCGGTGCAACATGATCCAACCCATAACCAAAGGCTCACCACAAGAAAAATTCGGCTTCCAAGTACTCTAAATTTAGAGGAAATTCAAGCCAGTCAATATCCCCTGCTGCAACTGGTCTAGGGTTGTAGCTGGCATTGCTACTTGGTGACGGATGATGATCTGACTGTGATACCCATGCCATTGGTGCAGCTTTAAGCGATAATAATAGTAGGGCATGCAAAAAGAGATTGAATATAGACAGAGCCATTTTCATTATGATGAGAATGGAACCGTGTTTTGGTGAATTACAAATGAAAGAAATCTATTTCAGCTTTCTTAGGAAGTTAAATATATTTCTTAGTAACTGCTGGATATATTTCTTGGTTTCGATTTTAATCTAAAACGCTTTAGGCATGGACGAATATGTGTTTGCACTGTGTGTCAATACGTAAGTAGCTCGCGAGAAGGATGAGAAAGTCAAACGGCAAGAACGACAACAAAGGGGATCTATATCCATAAATGATGGAACAACGCAAAAGGAATGCGAGGGTAAATAAAATGACCATGCCAAAACTGATCCATTTTGTCGGGTAAATAAAAAAATTAGTTCGCGAGAAGGATAAGAAAGTCAAATGGCAAGAACGACAACAAAGGGGATCTATATCCATAAATGAAGGAATGACAACAAAGGGGATCTATAACATAGGTAATGTTTTCTTACATTATAATAGTAAATTTATTAAATATTTCAAAATCTTAATCATATATTGATGAATTTGTAAACCTTTATTCATAATATGACTTCGTTATGTAATGATGTAGGTATTCTCTTTAAATTATAATTATAGATTCTTTGAAAATGGGACATGAACGTAGATTATACATCAATTACACGTGCGTTAATTTAATGTTGAATAATATGACTTCTTTATATAATAGTATAGGTTTTGTCTTTAACAACCGCAACTCCCTCCAGCTATGTACCAGCAAACCGTAGCACGTGCATCGCATGCAAGCGATGTGTACACATGTCCCCGACATCGTACCTAAACCTGAAACTCATACAGGCGAGAAGACCGCGAACAAACTGAGATTTAACCAGAAGCTCAAGATCACCATATCGGTTTGCCGACTGCTCGAGCTGATTCGGAGGAAGTGGCGCCAGCCCCGTCAGGCGGTTCCCAGGATGAAATCACTCACGACCTACTGCACGATGATGCCGCTCATTAAGGCACCGCCGCTGCCATTCTTGGCCTGATAGCGACTGGGACGACATGGCATACAGTTCATAGGCATACAGTTCTAGAGATTGCAAACTTTTTAAGCGTGCCTGTCTCTTTTGACAACCAGGTAATTCATTTCCCCTTGTCGCATTTGATGGCATTACAATGGGAACGGTAATGTTTCTGGGTAGAACGGCTTCGTGCTTGAGGTCACAGTCTAGCTCGCAGGTCACAGTCTAGCTCGTAGGACGTTTTTTGCAAAACTAGCATTGAAAGAACCTGCAAATGTATGAAAACTCTGGTTCTATTATACTGCATCTTTACATCTTCGGCCGGAAACTCTCGTCGTCCAATTACAGTAAAATCATCTCCATCATCAAATATACCGCTATTTTCGTACATAAACCCTAAGCCAAGTAAGGGTTTTGCAGGTCTGATCCATGTTTAATGGCGGTTGCAGGATGAGGAAATCCGGGAGAAAAAGAGCACCTGCTACGAAGATATTGAGAAGTAAGTATTTATTTATTTATGTATACGTATTTTTAAAAAAATTTAGTCGCTTTGATAAACACGGCCGAAATGAGGCTTGCACCACATATTATAGAATTTCACTTTTAAGTGCCAGGCCTGAGGTTTTTATTCAACCAAAATTGTCTGGAACCTGCACTTGGCCCTTTTTATCTGAAA
>APFE030284419.1:0-10505 GCA_000404065.3 Pinus taeda
ACATTAGGACTTACCTAAGATCTTGACGACAAATCCACCCTAGCTTTGTGGTGTGGTTGGAGCGAAAAACTTTGCCGACCATTCGTGTTTAGAAACACACATGAATTGGTGAGACAAAAAACTCTTAGGAGAGAAATTATCACCAAAAAGGTAGGATTACTTAAGTTGTTACATACATAGATGGGCTTACTAGGATCATTTACATTATAAATTTGTAGAATGGGTTGACAATTTTTACAAAAATATCACTGAAGATGATGATGAAATCTGGATAATCTTCATTGCTTGAGCATGATGGAATCTGCTTGTGAAAATGGACACTGTTATAGGGTAGTTGACGTGGAGTGGTCAACAGGTCCAAAACACTAACTATCATCTATGACATACAAAGTATTGGAAGAAGAGAAACAATTTTGTAATATCTTTGATTCTATCTACTATTCTTTCCTTAGACCACCATGATTGCAGCATGAGCCTCAACATTGTGCTAGTGAAGTAGATGGAAGTGGAGCTGAAGATGAAGCCCCTAATCCTGTGGTTGGTGTCCTGGTCATAGGGGTGGCATTTCAACATGATGATGATTATCCATAAGTTCATTTTCCAATTGCTCTAAATACAACATTCCATCCTCCAAATAATCCTCCTTCGGATTGTCGTCTCAAATCTTAAAAGATTTTATTTGTGTTTTCCTCCTCACAATAATGGGACAGCAATCACAAATTATAATGACTGTAAACCAAGCTTTCTGACCAGTTTACCTTTAACTTGTTTCATTTGACAATATGGATGAAACTATAGGTGCTCCATCACCTCTCTGATGAAGAAATGTTAACCACCTGTGAAAGTACTAGTGTTGCCAAATGTTGTAGCTGCAGGGTAGCACTAGCATGCATATTTCACCACTTGAGAGTAGACAGATTCACTTGGTCTCTACTTGATTTGTTGGTCCTAAAGGTATTGTTACAGTCTGAATTAGTAGTCTTGCAAAGGTCTAGCAAGAAGTTAGGGTGGCACCACACAAGACAAGTGTCCACTGTGACCTTGGCATGTGTCCCCATTCTTTAGGGAAACTCCGAAAAAGCCACGGGATGTTTTACTAGACAACACAAATCGTTTACCACAAATTCAATACACTAATGCCTATTAAATCATCTTTGGGTGATGGGGTCTAAGAGTTAAGTTGAACAATTGCCAATTTGAAAATGATTTATTACTGTAGAGAAATGAAGACCAACAACCAAAACACTCGATAAATGAAAGGCTAAATTCTTGAAAAAGTACGAAATTGAATGTGAACAACCCTTACCAATCTTAGGATGAGTAGTCTTGATGTTACCTTTAGTATGGGGTTGGAAATGACAATTTACCTTCCTGTTTGGAGCCTGCAAACTTGTAATTCTGCAATAGAACGCAGAAATCAACATGTTTACAGCCCACTTTGGGCCTTCCCACAATCTTTAAAATGTTGAAGAAAATCATGGCTATGGGTTGGAGACTTGGAAGTGTTAGTATACTGAAAGATGAATCAAATGAGCCCTCTAGCACTTCAGAGGACTGAGTAATGAGAGAGTCTGAAATTCAGAATTTACTAGTACAATTTTAGGGGTCAAATACCCAATAGGGTCAACTTGTTTTGCTTGAAATTAGCTTTTCTTGTACACAACAAGTCACTACACCTTTCTTGGACCAATTAGATGAATCTTTAAGGAAAATCCAAGTGCCAAAACTAGCTAAATGATGAAATTTAAGCTCAAGCTTGTAAAATATTTTTTGGTTTCTGTATCATCTGCTTTCTTAATGTTCAAATAGTAATATACAAGGCATTTTGAAAAAGTTTTTGAATTTTGAATTTTGATGAGGTGAAGGTGGGACTTACGTTGTGGCCTTCTAAATTCTAATTACGTCTTTTGGTAATTTGACCAAATTTGAAAAAATGTTATGCAGATCAGCTTTCAGATTTTAGGCAATGAAACTTCTAAAAGTAGAAACTTTTGAAGACTGTGTAAGTGCTATTTGCAGACCTCTCAACTGGGTGCCTGAGATTTCCATTTGCTATCCAAAAAGATCAAGTTTCTAAAGAATAGCTAAATCAAGATCCTGAATTGTCCATTTGACTATCCTCTACCTTCCATGCACTGTCTAAAATCTGAACCTCAATCCAGTGCATGGGGAATAGCTGCTAAAACTTATATCTGGAACCTCAACTAGTACTGTAGTACCTCCTGAAAATGTCACATGCTTTCCCATTGAGGATACTAATCTCTGGATGATCTACAATATAATACAACTCTGGAATAAGGTTTCACTGTTAGATTCTTAACCCAACACCTGGCAATTAATTCCTTGCAGATTATCACAAATATACTGAATAAAATGACAATGAATTTCTTATCAAAATATTCAGCGGAAGCGCAATTACAAAACCAATCTCAATCGCACAAGACACAAATTATGCCCAATCAACAAATTTTCATTAAATTAAGAATCTGAGCCTACTTGGACTCCCATCCTAGGATAGTTGTCCAATTGAGGAATATGCATATACAACATGCCCAGTATCTGATCCAATTGATCAAGCCCTAGGAGTGATCTGCTTGGCTGATTCAGATCTCTTATGTTGCAGACCTGTACCTTTCTTGGACGCGGCACACTTGAGTATCTCACTCCTCACTTGAGAAAATCTCTCTCAATGTCTTGTGCCATTGTATCATGTGTCTTTCTCCTCTCTTTTCCCTTGCTTTTATAACTTCTCATTGAGCTAACTCCCTAACCCTAATCTCCAAAGTGATGAATGGATAAGAATAGATCTTGTCTCGCTTGAGATCAATGGTTGGGATTAAAACATGATCATTGAAATAAGTACTTTTGTTATCCTAAGTTTCTTTAGCTCAATAGCTAACATACCAATGTTACTAGACTCAGAATCGAGAATAAATCAGCGAGGAAAAAGAGTGAAAAGTTATTAATCAGATCGGGAAAAAATCAGTGAATACAATAAATAAAGATATATACATAGATTGAATTAAAAAACGTTTTTTCATTGATATTCAATAAACCCATATCTAAACAATATATAATATCAATAGATATCCAAAATATCATGAATGAATAGGTATCTCATATATGTTATGAGTCCAAACATGATCCAAAGCACTGAGTCCTGACTGCTAACTAGTGACTACATCGAACTAGAAGCATCTGCTTCTAAAAGTTTATAAAATATTGCATACTAATTAGTAAAAAAGCAGTAACTAAGTCTCTAAGAGTGAGAACTAGAAGTGATTCGTCCCACTCCTTTGCTTGCTTGAGGAGCCTCCTCTAATTTGTAGCATGCAAATCTATCTCTTCAAGGTCGACCTATGAATGATCCAAACCTGTCATTATCATGAAACATGGAAATGTGAATTAAAATTTGAACTTTAAAGTGCAAATCAAATTATGAAACCTGCAAATTCAAATGTAATTATGCATGACTAAGCCAAGCCTTTTGTTCCTCAAGGCTTAGTGTCTCGACTCTCACCTGGTATTTGCATGTTGCGAATTCATAGACTGTAATGTATAAATACAAGGTCATTTAAGCGCTTTTGTATCAATCGGTTGCACTTCTTAGAGTGTAGTTTCTCAAATATGCTCCAATTGCGCTCACAACCTGAACCACTACATGATTGGTTTAAGATTCGAATGACAAATCTCTTTAAATTTGGCATATCACTACCAAAGTTTTGCCACCAAAGACCTAGCAAGTGGCAAGGGTTTGTGAGTAGTAAGTACTAAGTACAGATCAAAGATGATAAATACTAAAATGACAACAAAATTTAATAAAAGATTTAACAGACAAAATAAACAAATTTAATGAATTGATGAAGCCTTCAAGCCTCTTAGGGTAATTGGTATAGGAAAATAATTTGGCCAACGCCCTATAATCCTGTAGTTGGGCAAAGACACAACTTTGAACTTATTGATTAGAGAAGAACCTTTCAATGCATGTCATTAGTCCTCTGCCAACCTCCCCATCCTCATTAAATTTATTCTTATCATAAAAATACTGTGGGTTTGAGAAGTACGCAACATGTAAGGAGGAATGCAATTGCCAATCCCAACATGCATCAATAATGCCCCAAATAGGCATATACTTAGTGTTCTCATCCCCATATGTTCTTTTGATGGCCTCCTTTGAGAGAGCCATCACCTCATAAATGTAACCCATTGCGGGTTTGGCATCATCAGCCATCCTGAGGTGTTAGTTTTTGTAGCATCAGATGTGTTCTAGTAATAATATTTTGTGGAGAGGCTAGAATATATGTATTCTCTAATACGCAGAAATCATTTCTGGAAATTTCACCTAGAGATGGCTTAATTAGATTTATTAATCACTTTTTAATATTTTCTAAGTCTAAACTTAGGAAATATGATAAATTAATCAGAATTAAATAAGTCATGGTGTGAATGTTCTAGAAACTCACATGGATTGACAGGGAAATAATTTGGGCCATCGATTATGTTTTAATCTTGGCCATTGGTGCTCCAACAAAAGATTATAAGAAGAAGTCGATGGGTAGATGGAGAACACACTAGTGCAGTTACTCGGTTGCCCAGACAGATCGATTTTCTCAATGGCTGATGTTCAATAGAGGAGATAGAGCCAGAGGGTGAATTGCAGGAGAGAGGGAGAGGGTATCAATAGTGGTCTAGGAAGTGCAGGATGAATTCAGGAAGAGACAATGTGAGGAGAGACGCAGTCCACTAGAGCACTATGCAATCACTGTGCAGAGGGTGACGTAGAGACACCAGCATATGGACAGAGGTTCCATCTCGGGGTCAAGGAGTTGCTCTGTAGAGTGAGAAATTTGTTACCAAATTTCTCTCAGTATTCTTCCCCTGTTTTGTTGTTTGAATTCTTGTACTTGAGTTACTGTTGAAAGAGTAATAAAGAAACCTTTAGCTGTTGCACCGATTATCCCGCATTGGGTTTTTCTGGGGACAATTGTCCAAAAATAATTGTGTCCAACATTTATTTCTCTAATTTTCCAACATTTATTTCTCTTTTGCAATATTTGTTTTGTGAAGGTTGCAATGTATATGTTTCAATATTTGCCATAGGAAACTGCAAATAGTTTGTTTAATTAAGTTAACAAATAGAAGAAATATTATCAGTTGTTGCAGTAGGATTTCAGGGTTCAGAATTTTCATAGAAAGTTCAATCTTTCAAATTTAATGAAATATAAAACTTCGAAAATGGAATGAAGCTTGAAATGAAATTTTAAAAATAAAAAAGTTAAAAGACTTGAAGTGCCTGAGAACTCTCAATAATAATCTCTTCGACCATCATTAAACATAAGTGCAACAATTTCTGTGCCTTCGAGGGCCTTGGAATGTTTAGATGACATCCACTCAGGTCCCAAGAACATCCTCTTCATATTTATCTTTTTCTTAGCCACCAATTGTAAAGATATGAAATTTGTTGCAAATCTAGTCACTATAGGTCGAACAACTTCTTTACCTTCATTGTATTTTATCATAATATTTAGGACAATAGTTTGACTGTACAGGTATTTGGTTATGGATTTTGCCTTCTCCACAACCTCATGTATCCAAGGAAATTTATCAATGTCCTCAAGCATTAAATCTATGTAATGGGTAGCACAAGAAGTCCATAAAATAGTGGGGTGCCTAAGCTGAAAAAGTCTACCAACAACCATATAATTAGCTGCATTTTCGGTGACAATTTGTACACGTTCTTCTCCCACTTCTTGATTTACTCCCTCCATCAAATAAGTTGGGTAGTCTTAACCTTGTCTAAGGCATCCACTGATTTGAGAAACATTGTTCTTGCTGGATAAGAAACAAGGAAAGTTATTAAAGTTCTATTCCTCCGATCTGTCCTTCCATCACTCACCTTGTTTCTACCCATGATGAACGAAACTGAGATAACACAAGCATGACATCTTCAACACTCTCTAACAACAAATATGTCGTAAGGCTCTCACATGAAGGGGCTTAGAATCTTGGACTTGCAATAGACACTGCATCAACATAGGTTGCTAATAAGGGCTTCTCGCATTGTGGAAAGGTATGTCAGAATAGTACCAAAAATTGGTAATGGCCTTCTTTACTTGACTATGGACATTTTATTTTCCAACTAGTGGCATCCATGGTCGGTTGGGAGCTGAGTTTTTTGCGGGGAGAAAATAAGTGTTCATGTTTCCACCTTCGGTGTTGAATGCAGGAGGATTCATTTGGCATTGAGTTTGACTTAGACTTTGAGGCATGTGTGGGAAACTTGGGCCCAGCATTGAGATTCAACAGAGGGAAGTGACAAGGGGGTATTGGAAGAAGAATGGCTAGCTCCAAGAGTTCATACTTCTACACTTTGCGTTGCTTTCTTGGCGTTTTGCTCATTCAACATATCAAGGGTCAAGATTGCTTGGTGTTTGACATCTTGGTCAACAATTTTGCAGAAATCTATATCATGGTCGGGTATCTGTGTAAGGTGGTACTTGAATCTATAAATTCCTCCACTACATTTCCCTTTGCAAAACTTACGGAGCAGCTTGGGGTCTCTGGGAATGATGTCGCAATAAGCCCAAGATTTGGAGTCTCCTCACCTTGTTTATTTAATTCGTGGCTCTTGTTAAAGACAATAAAAAGATAAAATTAAAAAGGATCCAAAACTATGCTAGAAATCTAAAAAATTAAAATGCTAGATTAATCCATGTTTACTAAATGAACTGCAAAAGCTCTTAAGCCGAGGGCATTGTTATCCAATGGAATTATCAAAGTTATTAAGTCAAAGCTATTTCTTGTTAGTGAAACTGTTAGAGCTTTTAAGTCAAAGACATTTCTTATTAATGGAACTCAGAAAGCTCGCAACCCCAAAATAGTATCACTAGAACTCTAGGTAACAACGATTGCTAAACTCTAAAGAAAAACAATACATGGGAGGACCTTAGTAACTTGCATAATGTTCATGACATATGTTGTCCAAAATCGCTCTTTTTAGGAAACTAGAGAGAAGAATTTGATTAAGTTATTAATAGACTGACATTCTGATTGGTGTTACCACCAAAGTATTAAATTTTGGGTTTGGTACCCCTGGTAGGATCTCCAACAGAGGTGGTGATAGCACCAAACATACTAACGACTTGACCACCAAAGGGGCTAGCAGTCCTAGATGAAGATGGCGATTTGGAACGAGGAAAACCTAGATCAAAAGATCCCGATGGGGAACTATGTGGGGCAGTGGGATGTTCGATATTTAAAAAATACACATTTAAAAGGTTAACCGTTAAATGTTTATCAGATTCACTTCACATTGGATAGCCGGACGAACTCGAACATTTGCACAATAAAATCTGGCAGTAACAAGTTCACATGGTAAGTCTCCAAGTTTAGTGCTCCTCTAGAGTGTGTCGCTTCAACACAGGATCGCTGGACCCTAGACAAACTTGAGTCTCAAACATTAACAGGAAATTAGTCGAACCTTTTACTTGATTGATTAGCTTGAAATGAGATTATGGAAACAAATATCAATCGATGCTCACTGCTTGACGTGCTCGTGGGTAGCTCGACAACAAACACAACCCTCGCTGTGTGATGCTACATGACCTACTAGACATGGAAAGGATTCAATGACAATGAAAAATCACAAAAAAGCATAATCATTAACGTAATTGTTCACCTAAAAATCGATTAATCGCAGAGTCACAAGTCAAACTCGCATTGACCACTAGTCAAGCTCAGTCAATGCGAGTTTGAGTCTCCCATATTTGAATAGAGTCTTTAGGACGTCGAGCCGACTTCGACTAGCGAGTGTTCCCAGAGTCTTGTAACACTACAACATACTTATGTGCTTTTCGTAAGTTAGACTTAGGCTAAGTTACTAAAGGAACTTACTCAATACTTGAGCAAGTATCTTAAGGAGACTTTGGTTGATTTCTGCATGCCCAAACACTTAGGGTTATATAGAAGTATCTACCCAAGCTACAAACATCAACATTCACTGGAATAAGGATTTGGAAGCATGTATCAATATGGCCAAGGGAGTCATGAGCCATCGATGCCAAATCTCCTGCTAATTTTCCAGTCACTGTTGATGCTGAATTTCCCTCACTAATTTGTCTGGAAACCATAAATGCCAAATAAATTAAGGGGACTTTAAAGAAGTTCAAACTTCAAACTATTCCCGAACATACTCATTGCATGAACAAATCTGATGTTAAGACAACTTATATATGCCTAACCATTGTTACTTAGAGCTTGCCTTGCACTAGTAGTCTATACAAAGCATACTTGCATATACATTAAGGGGGCATTTGATAAAGTTCACATGCTTCGACATTATATCCATACATTCACAATCTATATACACTCTGGTTTAATTGCTTCCAAGGGTCAAAACTGGGGTATTACACTCTCACACATTGCTTTTGATTTTATAGTTGGCTAGGGTTAATATCCCATCTACAGAAAATAGATTTCAAGATGTATGGCATTGAACAACATTTATTTATGTATTTTATTTAACATCAATAAAACAGATTCTCTTTTATGCACCGAGAGAAGTAAGGTGCTTACAGCCTAGTATTGAAAAGAATGTAACATCTACCCCATGTCTGTAAGGGCAGCATCAGCATATGTAGGCTTGATACAAAATATTATACAAAACTAAAATATATTAATAATAATTCTAATCTGAACTAAATTGGACTCATCCACAACTCTGTATATAGATGAAGGCAACAGTAAAAAGTAAATCATATCAGCTATTGGAAGGAGGGGAATATGAGGCCATTTTGTTTGGCATCATTTTTGAATATTTGTTTTCAACTCCAGCCCACAGTTTCATGGGTGAGCTGCATGATACCAAGCGCGCGCGCACACACACACACACACACACACACACACACATATATATATATATGTATATATATACATCTTAACTGTGGATCTTTTAAGCACCTAAAGAATTGCATCTTAATTTTTTCTTTTAAGAGTTAAAATATATCTATGCTGGTTCTTTTTGTCTTTCATTCGTTGAGTTTTGTTATCATTGACGAATCTATAATATTTCTCTCTATGCTATAGTCAGACTTTGGACATTTGGATACTGTGCAGGCCCTTTTGAAGGAGGTACCATTCATCGGAAAGAAAGCTTGGTGAGAGCATTGGCACTTAGTTATAGTTTGTTCAGTTTATTGTTTAGTTTTTATCTTGAAGTGAAGTACACATGAAATACTTTAACTTGCAATGCACTTCTTGACAGTTTAATACATTGTTTTAAGAGACTTATCCTTTTTGTTGTTTATTAAATAGGCTGTTTTGTATATTTGGAAAACTTGTTTATAAACTCTTTTAAACCCTAACACATGCACACTTTGTTTGGTATAAACATTCCATAAGGGAAGTGGTGGAAAACAACAACAAATGCTAGGGAACGGAGGATTGGTGAAAAGGAAAAGCATGGTGAGGGGAAGGCTACTAGTGCTAAATACTGGTTTAAGAGGGTTAATAACAATGTCATCAAAATGAAGGTCTTGTTGAAATCAATGTTCTATGAAGTTCCCAGGATAGGGGGAAGTCAGAATGGTAGATGCATACGGGGATGTGTGGGAACACCCCTAAATTTGGGGAATTTCAGGGGGATGTCGGTGTGTGTGTGTGTCTATATATATCTATATAAACATAATTCAAATGGATATTCGATAATAAATTTACATTGATTCATACATCATAAATGATTCAATGAAATAGAAATAGTAAAATATTATATCCATTTATTTCAATTCATCATTTTAGAATCTACATTGACTTAAGTTCACCATTAATTATTCTAGAATCTTATTAGCATTTTATAAAATAGTAGATATTAAAGTTTGAAGATTGGAATAGTAAACTGAAATTTCTCAAACTCAAACATGGTAAAGAGTGATGAGTCTAAGACTCGGTCTGAGGTCATTGTTACCCACCACTAGTGGGTGACCCCTATAGGAGAATTTTTCTCCTAGATTTGTCTTCAGCCGGCAGCTAGTAGCCCCTTGCAGTCACCAGATAGCTCGATGTGCCACCATTCTTCGCCACCTGAGTCAACCATTATGTGCCCTTGCCTATCTGTCATGACTGTATGTAATTGGGTATATTTGCTTGCTTTCGTGGACACTCTTGGACATGGATTAGTGGGGGGATTTGGTAGAAAGAATGGGCATGGTTTGTACTCTTGTTCTGTTGCCCCAACTTGGTGGTTAATCTTGTATCCTTTCCCGTGGGTTCTCCTCTATTGGCTACTAGCTTTAGGAGTGGCACTACATGGGAAACCCTGATTTTGGTTGCGTGGTCCTATTTCCTAACACTATATATGTCACTCCCCTCCACTCATTATAACCTCTTTTCATATTTTGCCCATTTGGGTCCACATTTGTTGTTAAAATTGGAAACTAGGGCCAAACTCCATATGGGTCACCTTATTTATGGTAGCGGATATTTTTCTTGGATTCCTCTCTCCGAGAGGT
>APFE030284422.1:2515-14514 GCA_000404065.3 Pinus taeda
ATTGATGATCAACGTAGAGGAGGTTATGTATTATGCATGATTCTGCAAATAGTGTATAATCAGGATAATCTCTGTGAATAAGTGTCATATTATTCAAAATTTCTGCAAAAGATTCTTGGTGATCTATTCTATTTTTTTTTTAACTTTCTTCTTCTCCAATGGAGGAATTGACTATTGAATCATACCTCATTTTGTATATAGTAGTAGTGATATCAATGAATATATCCTGTGAGGTAGTTTAATATGAAAATAGACACAAGAACATGTAACATTTTCTTTCTTGGTTTTCTAATGAAAGTTCAATTTTTTTAGAAAAAAAAATCAAGATTCTAATAATTTTTTTTATCAAATTTCAAATAAAACTAACTAAAAATTAAAATGCAAACATTTTTAATTGGAATCTCTACTAGTCTTATCCTTTTTTCACTATTTGTGAGGTAAGTTGTATAAATAGGGTTACTCAAATAATCCAATAGATAATATCTTCTCCACTTACCTTATCATTATGATATTTTTTTCCCAAAAGAAAAAGGAAAAAAAGGGAAGAGATTACCCGATTGAAAATTAGGTTTCAAGATAGCCCTACGAGGGTAGGCGAGTTGGTAATGACAATGTGGTGAAGTGCCTTATAAAGGCGGGCTCCGTATTGAAGGTCACGAGTTCAAATCCCCCGGACTTACCCTGGAGTTGTATAGAGGGGAGGGTGCCCTAGAGCTGTATAGAGGGGCTGGTGCAGCTCCTAATGAGCTCCCAGTGGTTATAAAGGTAGCGGTCAGAATCGACCCCGTGTAATGCGAGTCGCGAGGCTACCCCTATTGCCGATTCCACTATAATAAAAAATAAATAAATAAATAAAATAAAATAAAATAAATTAGGTTTCAAGATCATTTATGAGGGGAAAGAGGCTTTCGCAAGTCGCCACGCTGCCCCTGTTGCCGATTCCACTCTAATAAAAACAAATAAAAAAATAAAATAAATTAGGTTTCAAGATAATTTATGAGCGGAAAGAGGCTTTCTAGAGTCGCGAGGCTGCCCCGGTTGCCGATTCCACTCTAATTAAACAAAAAAAAAGTTTTCAAGATCATTTATGAGCGGAAAGAGGCTTTCACGAGTCGCGAGGCTGCCTGTTGCCGATTCTAAAATAAATAAATAAAAGTAGGTTTCAAGATCATTTATGAGCGGAAAGAGGTTTCTCCATAATTGTAAATTAGGTAACATTGATCATTGTTGTGTAGAGATATTGTCTCATAAATATTACATTAAAAGAAAGAAAATAATATGTGCATTAAAAAAAATAAAAATATTAATAACAGAAATATTGTCTCATAAATATTACATTAAAAGAAAGAGAATAATATGCATTAAAGAAAATAAAAGTATTAATAACAAAAAAAATCAATATCTATTATAAATAACATAATTTTACATCAACTTTATATATACAATATTGATCTTGATTGGATCATTTTATTGTTTGTCATTTATCTCGATCAGAGTGGAAAAAGTGGAGGAACCAACTCATAGGACCATTTTTACCAAACTAGTTTCGCAAATTGGGTCCAGTTTCGCAAATTGGGTTCTGAAACATTCTACGAGCATTTTGAGGAACCAAATGAAGTTTTTGGGGGTAAAAATTTGTAGCTTTAGTACCACAAACTTTTTTCCTATTCTACTCACAGAGACCTTTCCAACGGTGCAAGAATCACATTAATTTGTATGTGAAAGTTATGCCACTTAGAAGTTGATCTTCTTGTTTTCACCACCATAATTCGAAAGGATGTCACATCAACCCCCATTATTCATGAAAAATGTGCTAGCCACGTGATTATGATGAAGAAGACTTAAAAAAGTCTATAGTGTAACTATGGTTAAGAGTTGAGGTAGTCAAACCTAACCAAGAGTAGGCTATTGGGATCTGTTATGATCGGACAACTAGGAGGAAAATGGAATAGTTGAAAGGGATAATATATTGAGCACACAGATAGGATTTATGCATTGTAGTAGCCCATAGGCCATAAGCAATCGTACTAAGACATTTTCTATTCAAAGAAAGAGAGCAAAGTGACGTCACCTTCCAACTGGGTTTTTATCCCAAAAGGGTTTCACAAGTCATATTTTGTGTCAAATGTCTGAGAGATTTTATTTCATTGTTCTCTATTTTGTTGGAATAATGTAGAAATGATATGTCCAGATAGGGTTTATGAGTTATGTTCTCGTAGTTAGTGTTTGAGTCTATCTGTCTCATAAGTTGTGTCTTCGTAGTTTGTGTTGTGAGTTGGTGATCCGAATTATTTGGATCTAGATTGTCCTAGAAGCTCTCTATGTGTGCCTATATAATGTATTGGTTGTCCAAGCAGTTTGATCAATGATATTTGATTTCATTCTTGTGTATCTCTCTGTTTTTGTAATTTGGTATTAGAGTTGAAGGTGGTGAAGACTAAAAGATCTGTTGTCGAGAGATCTTGGAGGTTTGTTGCGTTGTGGTTAAGCAGTGAATAACAGTAAAATCGAGGAGGCTCGAATCTTCGTGACTGGTGGCATCCTCTTCCTATGAAGGAATAAATTTTGCAGCAGTGCGAGTGGGTATTATGGACATCAGTGATGATGTGCTAAGATGAAGGCCCGATTTTGGTGTGGTTGCACAGTAGAGAGGCATATCCACATCTCAGACATGGTTGAATTAGAGTGAGGTATAGACCTGTGCAACAAATTGGTGTTGAAACGCGGAGAAGAGGAGCATCATTGTTAAAACCTGCTGATAAACAATTGTTTCCAACTAATAGTTTACGACGCATATGGAGTGAGTTGTTGCGTTGGTATAATTGTTGTGAAACCTATGTAGTTGTTGTGAAGGAGGTGGATGTGCTTAGAAGCTAGTGAGGAGCAAAGGCAAGCCGCAGTGAAGTGTTGCATGTGGAGCCATGGGTAACCATAGGATCTCATTTTGCTGTGCATGAAAACGCATTTAAAAGGGGAGAAGTTGTCCATGAAATTCCTTGTTGAGGTTGTTGTTGATGCTAGACGTCGGCTACAGAGCAGGGGTTGCACATTTATTTATTCATATTTTGTCTTCTATAATTTCAGCGTCGAGAAAAAACCTCTCCCATACTGATTGAGCGGTAAGCTGAGTTTGTGATACTGGATCAAGCCTCTGCCTTACGGTGATCTGCTGTGGAGCTCATCTCGGTTGAAATTCGAGATTCGAAGCTAAGGTGGGAGTTAGATCTGTGGAGCCTAGAGCGCGGATCTGTTTGTTGTAAGTTTCCTGCTCTGGAGCAGAGCCGAAGATTGGTGGTTGGCATGATATTTGTAGTAGAGATTCTGTCGAACATCGATCAAATATACGAAACGGTTATCTTTGCCGGGATCTACCTGTTCGGTGCGAGATCCAAGGGCGTGAAAGAAACTTGTAAATGTTGTTGATCCGTGAAGGTCGTCTGATCTCAGATGCAGGTAGCGGTTTGGCGTTAGCGTCTCGACACATAATGTTAATATCTCACAGTGGAGGTATCCTTTCCATTTCCAATTTTCATTTGCTAGCACTTTGACACCCACTGCCTCCATGACTCATCCATGTTTTTATATAAGATGTACTACATTAAACTAAAATGTATGCACAACTTGCTAAGATGTTATATTCAATCCTTGTTCAAATGAAAAGCAACGATAAAATTTTCTCTTCAACAAATAGATTTACTAATAATACGAATATCATATGTATTATTATTGCTAATGAATAGGAAATAATATATTGATAAAAATAGCAATATGGTGATTCTCGTTGCTCTCCTACGAAGTAGTAGGCAAAACACACACACACGCACAATGTTATTAGTAGTAAAAATAATTAAAAGAAATAAATCACATTCAACCCTTCACTTGAAACCTCAGTGTTCTCACCCTTGTCTTTTAAAACTCTTTTATAATATATATCTACATAACTTCTTCTTGATCAACTATAACCATACTCTGTGTCCTACCTTGAATGACTTATCTATTCAATGTTCATCAGGCATAGACTTGTATTTTTCTTATGGCATATATAGTGCCTGATGTGCTTATACCTATATCATCCTGATCTTCTCAACAAATTTTCCACCCTTAAGATACCACTAGTGTGATCCTCCCTCACCCCTCCTTGCTACCCATGTGCAATATCCAAAGGTGAAGGTGGCAAATATCCAAAACAAGTTTCAAATGGAGATTTACCATGTGTGGATTGTTCTATTATGAGTGTTGTATATATACCAATTTTTTATCCCATGTTTTTGGATACTACTTATCATAACCCCTCAAAATTTGTACCAAATTCCTTTTGACTACTTCTGCTTGCCCACCTATTTGTGGTGGAATCTTGTATTCCTCTTCAATTGTTTGACCATATTCTCCCACAATGTAGTCCAAAATGCACTGAGAAATCTTGTGTCCCTATCTAAATGATGCTCCTTGGTATCCTAAAGTGCACCCAACCTATATAGAGAACAAGTTTGTTGTTTCTTGCCCGTTGATGGTCATCCTGCAGGGAATTAGAACACACATCTTGTTGAACTTGTCAAATACATCATTTATTGCCTTGTCAAATGCTATTCAATTTTAGGAATAGGATCTGAGAGACTAAGAGAACAAACTTTGTTGCGAACTAACATCTTGAATTTATGAAGAGTTTTACTAATATATGTTTTTGTTGATGAGTGTGGGAGGATTGAATTTAGGAGCGAACAGAGAATATATATTTGACATCTATCAACTTTGTATGATCCATTGTTTCTCCTATAAAACATTATCCTTTTGCAATGGAAACAATATTTTCAATTGTAGGATCCTGGTCAACCCTTTTTTGAACATGTTTTAAAGAATATGATCTTGATACACATATGTATTGGGAGCAAAAATCATTAAAAAGATTAATTGACAAACCAATATGGAATATTATTTGATTTCCTAGGCATAAGTAAGAAATAAAAAGGAAGGGATTCCACAATAAGAAGATAAATGCAATCTCAAAAACCCAACACATTCAAAACCTAGTAGTTAGATGAGACAAAATCAAATGAAGTAATTGCACACGACATGGAGCCAATGATTTGAGATAATTTTCAGCGTTAGGCACTTGAACTTTATTTTAAGCAAGAAATAAGTTTGATTATTTGTATCATGAAAGGAGATGAACCAACTTTCAATTTTTATTTATGGTTTCAAGTTGTGCAAATAAACTATGCAAACTTTCACTAGCACAAAACCATATGAATAAAGTTGAGATTAACGTCACTATTGACAAAGTGTGCTACAATTTATTTAATATATGACCATGAAAGGAAATTAAAAGTATGTGCATGTGTATTGGATTTCTATTTGTTTGAGTTGATAAGTGAAATAGCTAGTAAATCATTGCATCCTTGATCTTGCAAGAAATTCTCCACTCCATAGCATTTTTAACAATCTCCTTAGGTATAAATTTGTGAATATTCTCTTTAAAGTCGTAAGTGTGTCAAAGGGATATAATTGTTTCTCATTCAAATACCTTATTATAAATTTTGAAAAGCAAGAGAGTGATTCACTAGCAAAAAAACAATATATTTAAAGACCAATTGTTTGGAGAATGATTCTAGTACCTTAAGGATTGATGCATCTAGGCATCCACTTTTCCTTAGATGGATGGATCCTGAGTCAAGAAAACACATTATTATGTAGGATACTTTAACCTTATTTGAAGGCAAGCATCTAGACTTAGGAGACATTTGCCCACCAACTTAATCAAGGAAGATTTGAGAGATACTATGAGGAAACAAACCATCACACATTTGTGTTATTGTGGAACAATGGGCACTCTTCATGTATCTAAACGTATTCACCACATAAAATTTAGGAATATTGTGAAATGGCATTATTGCCAAAGTATTCAAGAACAAGATTAATAAAAAATTAGTAGCCGACTTGACAATGATAGAGTGTCATGAAGCAAATCTAAATGGTGATTTGAAAAAGATTTAAATCAATATCAAATTCCACTTTGTCATTTGATTATTTTGTTTACCACAACTTGGGAAGTGAGCTCTATTGATACAAAGATGAAAGGTGTAGAATAAGAAATATCACATGCATTCATAACAATGATGTTATTTTTAGTACCACATTTACATAAATTCTATGAAATCCTAATTACATCTTCTAAATTTTCGAACAAATCTTCCTATAAACACCCAAGAATATTTTCTTTGGATAAATAAATGTCATTCTCAAAGTTATATTTCTATAACCAAGCTGACAAATAGATAGACTATGGAGAATGAAGTTAATTTTAAGCTTTTCCTACAAATTAATCAATATTGTACTCGATCTTCAAAAGACAAAAGTATAAATGAAGGCAAAATTTGATTTTGAAACAGGAAAAAAAAAGGTAATTAGAAGATGGAATAACTAATGGAGACTCTTATCAGAGAAAAAATATTCTCGCCAAGCGCTTCAAACAATTCCATCTTCCTTTTATCATTGTCGGTACTTCTGTCCAACTTCAACATCTCAACAATGGAGGCCTGCAAATTTTCAATCTAATACTACTGGGAAACAATCAATCAAATTATCACATCAAAAATACCACTCATATATTTGTAATTTGTAGACTAGTTTAAGTACCGTCGTCTTTCTAACTCCTCCCATGCCTTCAACACCAAACGTATGAGATTCTAGATGAGCTTCAACAAGCCATATCTACAAGTGCATTTGAACAAATTCAACGGTCAAATATATGAAGCAAGAGTCTATAATAGGTTGAAGAAACACTTTTGACTGAGGTAGTCAAGGCATAAAGTTGGACGCGAGATTGTTGAGTATTGGATGATATTGAAAATACCCTTTCAAGTTCTTCAAAGCGTCGATCAAATCCTATCTTCCAATCTTTAATTTGGGTGGACAACTTGGGGTTGTAGAGGGAACAATCGCTGATACACCATGGTTGTGGCTTGGCACAAATGATCAAGTTATCAGCCTCTCAAAGCGCATGGTGAATTCTTTCCAAACATTTTTGGATGGGCACTAGGAGAATTATATGTTGCTCTTGGAATTGGATTTCAATAAGGCGTAAAAAGGCCCCCATACAGGCTAATTCAATATCAAGATGATGAATATTTTCCTTCATCTTAATGATACCCTTCATCTTTTGGATGACTATACTAATGGTGGTGTCGACAATGTTGGTTGTGATTCCATTGCCAAAACCCACCATAGCTAAAAACTAAAGGCAAATAAAGAACAAATGTAGGGGAAATCATAATATATATTACACGATATATGTGACAATGAATCACCCATGTATAATATAAGTTGCATTTACAATTATGGTTGTGGTCTTTGGAAAGTGCATTGCACATCTAGTTGCCAGGGAAAGCATCCTCCCTAAATTGATGTCAAGATACTATGTAGATTGTTCTCCATAAATTTATGTTAGGTAACTTTAGCCTCTTGTCCGTCTTCATTGGCTTAGGTCACTACTTTGTTGAAAACATATATTCAATTTTGGGCACATGATATAGCGCATGAACATGTTAAAATTGGTGAATTTCATGATATATGTCAAGTTATTTTTGGTTATCTATAGAAAAGAATAGTTAGCGTGGGAACAATGGATACCAATATTTGAAGGGGCATAACGTTATGGTACGTTTACAGTGGTAAGAGGCACTTAGGCTTCTTGGTATGGTTTTCTAGAAGGAATAGGACATGGATTGGTATGGATGACTATCTTAATTAGTATGGACAACTACCTTATCACGAGTACTGACACACCTTGTAAGTCGCTATTATCAACTCAGTATTTGTAAAGGTTGAATGGGCTGAGTTTCTTACATCCTTTCAAGGGCACGATACAACCTTTACTCACAAATTCACACAAATGTTTTAATGGGACTTGGGCTCTAGTTTTGCAGCTCACAGTAATGTTAAATGAGGAAATGATTGTGGGTGTTACAAAGGTTTCATGAGAAGGCGAGCCATAGTCTAAGAATTCAAAATTGCCAGTGAATGTTGGTGCCCTTTCTTGTAGGAATCGTCGTCATTACTAGACCTAAGGAAGGGTATCTGTCATGAGGCGCCCCTTCCTCTATGGTAGGACATGGTGTTTGTAGTTCAAAAATTGGTGACCTATGAAGGTTGATACAATATGGTGTACCACTACCATGTCAAGATTGTCATGCACTTGGCAGGGCATAAGCCTTTGAACATGCCATACTATTCGCTGAAGTGTTTAACCAAAATGGTGGCACCGGTGAGACAGAAAAACAAAAAAATGCGAGGTTGGACTATGTCACTAGGGGTTAATTAAAATGTTAATTGATGTTGAATTACACTTCTTGGACATACCCTGAGATACCTTTATTTTGGGAGTTCAAAGCAAACATAGTGTAAGGGTTCTGCCATGTAGGAAATAATTAAATTTAGAAGCTCCTTCTACATCAAGTCGTCAATACCCAACTAGGAGTTGAGAAACTTTGTGTGCTAGAGAGGTAAGGAGGCAACAAATAACTCTAAAGCCTTGGATTTCATTGAATAACTAAGCACCATACCACCAGATGGGCCAGCTTATAGTGCACTAGAAGTCACGACAAAGGGGTTTGACAATTTCATGAGTGGTGAAGCTACGAAGCCAATGTCAGCACTATAACAAAAGGATGTTGTAGAGAATGTTGTAGAAGAATTACCATCAATTTTCACAACCAGGGCCAATTAATTCAAGTTGGGGAAAGTGAAGTGAAGTGGAGGTAAAGTTTTTCCTCCAAGATTTTCTCAATTTTGTAGCCCTATTTATTAGACCCTCCTAGAGAAAACAAGAAGTTAATTTTATAGAATGAGAAACTTAAGGCTAAATTGCTTTGGAATAAGACAAAACTTATAATATTAGTACCCTACTTGACACTATTGATCATGAATAAAACCATGAATCTAGGGCCAAAGCATTTTCAGAGGGTTGCACAAAGGAGGCTTAGAAAATTATTAATATCATTTTAGATGATAATCTTACAACATTGATGCATTCCTACAGTTGAATTCAGATATGCCTCGGTGGAAAACTAAAGATGACCTCTCTGATTTAGGAATTATCAATAAGGAGAGTCATCGATAAGTCATTGAAAAAATGAGGCATAGGTGGCTTTATATGTACATGACAAAGGAAGAAATGGAAAAGATAGATCATGAAGTGGAAGGATATTTATCAAAAGGAACAAAAGCTTAATAAGGCAATGTGTGAATTAGGAATGCAATCTTCTACTTATCAGGTACCTTTCTAGGGTATACCCCATTTACTTCCATGATCAATGGATTTATTTCTGACTTAGTTAGTGTAGGGTTGATCATCCATATGAAATTGATCAACCACTGACCTTTATTGAAGTCCATCATAAGTCATACACAACATAACAAAATTTACTTTTTTTATTTTGCTTTACAAGATAACTCCTAGTGGAATCCTAATCCCTTTGTTGGGGATCTACAACTAAGGGACTTTATGTCTTATATAACCAAATTGGTAAAATGGAAGAAGGAATTTGACTTGTATGCCCATATAAACACCGAAGTCAAGCTAATGGTTAGGGAGGAGTACTATCTACTTACTCGACTAATTGTTAATGATTTACTGAGGCCGAGAGAGGATATAAGTGACTCAATCACTATTTGACACAATCAATGTTATGTTGTTAGGAAATATCATGAACTAGCCAAGACCTATTGATTAGAATCTCTCCTAGTTGCACATGACATTTGAGAAGGGTTGCCACCATTTCGCCACCATTTCTACAAGATATACATCCCATGGGGTATCCCTACTTTGGTCTTGCTCTCAATAGAGCAATGTTTTACACTTATTCTTTATTTAAGCGTGGCCTATGTGGGTGGGACTTCGTTTTCACTATCCCTTTCTTTGGTGCCCTACAAGATTTTAAAGACTTCTCGTTTAATCAGATGAGTAGGAGGAGAGGTCAAACTACACAGAGGTGGAAAAGACTCTAAGATATTATAATTTGGGAGGCTTTGGACACCCTGCTTACAATTAGGGTGGCTTACATCCTAGAATCCCCGAGGCATAATGATTCACATGAGGACATGCAACCAAATTGGTTAGGGGAGATGATGAGTCACTGGATTGACACTCTTTTTTTTCATTAAACTATCCCTTTTTTCGCAATTTACCTCTTTTTTTCTGACTTTTGATCATTATATACCCTCTTTATTTCTCTTACACTCACAAGTATATATATATATATATATATATATATATGCTTGTTAAGTTCTTTATTTTCTTGTTATAGTTAGAATGGGATGTTGAAGAAGTATCAAAGTGTAGGTGTCAAGTCACTCGGTATATACCTATATGTTTATGATTAAAGTTTGGTGTGCATACAAGAAAATGGTGGAATAACTACAATGCTAAAAGGTTTTCCTAAGTTACCAAGTTGGCTATCAACAACAATGTCAATTTTGGCCAAGCATCAAGGAAATCATTCTAGTCGGAGGACAAAGAACTTTATTCCTTTGATCAAGAACCAAGGACTTTTGTTGCCACATCAAAAAACATGGAGTATACTATTTTTTTATAACCGGACCTGGAAAGGAACGTCGATCACTTTGCAACCACAGGGATCAATCTTGCAAAGACAGTTAGACTGGTAAAAGATGCACAGTAGCACCAAGCATCATGGGCCAATGAGCCAGTTTGTAGAGAAGCATATTCAATCCAACAATATGGGCCATGATAAATCATTGGGGAATCTGATACCCTGTGCGTGTGGTATTTCCCCAATATCGACTATCTTTTGGCATCTCAAAAGTGGACAACATACACGGTTTAGGTTAAGAAAAGGGCAAGAATCATGATACTTATGTTGACTGAATGTGTAGGGTATGTGGCCACATATAGTCTTCATGTTAAACATGAAATTGGAATATGTTGTTGTCTTTTGTTTTATTGTTATCAGATTGTTATTTTCATTTATATTCGGTCCACCAAGTGGATTCAATTTGTTATTCAAATTCGAATTTAGACTCTTGTAGTTCATATATATGTGTGAGCGCCTTGTAGCACACAGTATTAGTTAGTTTGAGAACTTTGTAATCATTGTTTTTAATATTAAAATTGAGACTTAAAGTTATGAATGTGAATTTATATTAAGTTTCATGACTATGTTTTAATGTGTTGTTGTGGACAAGTTTGCAATTCAATATAAGCCTATGTTGACAGCTTAACAATGTTAAGGTACAGGCTGGCCTTGAGCATAGGCCCACTCAAGGTGTGGTTATCTTCTAACTTAGCTTATATTTGTTTTTTCCAGTAGGATTAAGATTGTTTATATATCTTTTTATGCATATGAATGCTTTTACATTTAAATGATTTTCATTTGGTTTAGTAGAATATCATAGAAGTGATTGTGTGGTTTCATTTTCATTTCAAGTTCATTGATTAGTAGCTATTTTTGAGTTGATTGGGGGATATGTCAGCCTACTCTAAAGTAGATGCTGCAAAATAAGTTGTTGTAGAATTTCTTGGATTTGAGTTCACCTGGTGACACTGAGTTAATCACCTTAAATGAAACCTCCATGCATGAGTTGTCATTTAACCGAGTAGTGGGATATCTTTAAGCTAACTCTCCCATCCCAATTTGTTTCCCAATGGGTTTTCTTACTTAGGTCATTAAGAACAACGTGAGGGTCTTGCCCCCTATGTTAATGCACAAAGTGCCCCATAGGCTTACCTACCTCGGTTTGAAAAATTAAATGTACTATGTAGCTTAAATCCCCATTAAAATATGAAACATATAAATACACCATCATTTTTGGCATCACCGTTGGGGAGGCACTCAAAAGAATCAAGAATCCTCATGTAAATAAGATAAAAGATACCAGGGATAGAAGCAACCAAGGGGATTGTTACCCCTTCCAATAACCTATGAGCTTATCGTCTTATGCATTAGGACATGATAGATGCATTAAAACACCATAGGTAGAAAAAA
>APFE030284424.1:0-30219 GCA_000404065.3 Pinus taeda
AATAATAATTATAATAAAATAATAATTCATAACAAATTAAAATCAATTAATTAACTCATCAATAATTAATCAAAAATTAATATTATTGAAACAAGGCCGACATTCATCTCATCCCGAAACGTAATCTCCTCATTACTATTTAATCCCTCAATTGGGCTCTTCTTCTATCAAGCATTCATGAAGTCCTGATGATGGATCCCAGTTGGGATTTGAAACGTTGACGAAAAATGGTTCTTATTGTGGATTCTTCGGTAACTAATTCAGAAGATCTAATCTGTGATTTTCCCAAACGACTTGGAGTCGTCAAGAAACACTTGTACAAGGGTTCTGCATGTTCCATACATTGAGCTATGGGAGCTCTGAGGGCTTGCGGTTCATACTGGAGCAACATACGACCATAGGGTGACTCACCCTCCCTTAGTGGTGCGCACTGGAACAAGATGATTCGCCCTCTTGTGGGACAAGATGATTCGCTCTCTTGTGGAATAGGATGATTTGCTCTCCTGTGTAGCAGGATTGATGTGTTCTCCTGTGAGGCCTGGATTGATGTGTTCTCATGGCGATTGTAGCAGGATTGATGTGTTCTCCTGTGAGGCCTGGATTGATGTGTTCTCCATGGCGATTGTAGCAGGATTGATGTGTTCTCCTATGATGCTTGGATTGATGTGTTCTCCATGGTGGCCTGGATTGATGTGTTCTCCATGGCAATTGTAGCAGGATTGATGTGTTCTCCTATGAGGACAGGATCGATTAGTTCTCCTGTCGAGGCATCCTACCCATGTAGTCTGGGACTCATGGGAAGTACCTCTCATCTGATCAATGAGCAGGGAAATGAAGTTAGGGACCATAGTAGTACCGATGGACGCATCGTTGTATCTATCGTACTCCCTATGCTAGGAGGACCTCCATTGATCTGGGATCAATGATACTGGTCTGGGACCAATGGTAGGAGTTGTACCATACTATGACACTGACTCCGGGTCGGTTGAGATTGGTCTGGGACTATTGGTACATACTCTGAGATTGATTTCGTGTCAGTGCAGTACTGGTCTGGGACCAGTGAGAGTGGTACATACTATGACATTGACTTCGGGTCGGCTGAGACTGGTCTGGGACCAGTGGTACACTCTCTAAGACTGCGATACTGGTCTGGGACCAGTGGTAGGAGTTGTACCATACTATGACGCTGACTTCGGGTTGGATGAAACTGGTTTGGGACCAGTGGTACATACTCTGAGACTGACTTTGTGTCAGTGCAGTACTGGTCTGGGACTAGTGATAGTGGTACATACTATGACGCTGACTTTGAGTTGGCTGAGACTGGTCTAGGACCAGTGGTACACTCTCTGAGCTTGCGATACTGGTCTGGGACCAGTGGTAGGAGTGGTACCCACTATGACGCTGACTTTGGATCGGTTGAGATTGGTTTGGGACCAGTGGTATGCACTCTGAGACTGACTTCGGGTCAGTGGAGAATGGTATGAGACATTCTCGATCAATTCTTCTTCTTCATAGTTTAGCAGAGCTAAGTTGAGCAGAGCAGAGCAAAGCTAGTAGAGCCAGCAGAGCTGAGTAGAGGAAAGCAAAGCCAGCCCAGCTGAGCAAGAGCAGAGCAGAGCCAACAGAGCTGTGCATATCAGAGCAAAGCTAGCAGAGCTGGGCAAAGCAGTGCAGGGCACTGATTGCAGAGATAGTACAGTTGGACTTATGGATTAGTGGATGGAGTTCTCCTTAGTTGAGAGGGAGTGTTAAATTGGCAACTAGGGCCAAACTCCATGTGGGTCAACTTATTTATGGCAACTGATATTTTTATTGGATCCCTCTTGTCGAGAGGTGTAGGATTGATCTAAAGATCATCCGATTTCGATAAGTATTTATGGAGATATGAATTTATTTTGGTTATGTAATTATTATCAAGCTGACTAGCTCTTACGTAGGCTCTAGGATCAAGTGATCTCGTCTCCACGTCTGGGTTTTTGGAGAAGGAGATGCACTATGAATTACACTGGCATAATATGATGATGCCCTAATGGATAAACACAGCCATGAATCCACAAGCAATGGAGATGATACGTGAAGGGGAGCTACAGTGGACTCAACGCTGTAATGAAGGACATTACCACGCAGTCCATACAAGGCAGCAAACTTAATGCAGTCTTGGCAGCAACAACGCTGGCAAAGGAATATACACAGGGCATGAAAGATTAGTCACAGGTCATCCACGTACAGGTATATGCTATGATGGAAAGGACAGATCACACAATCTATATTGAAACGCAGTAAGGACTCAGGAAAATATGCGTGGACACATATATATCATGCAAGCCCTAGATCTGGCAGTGTGGTTCACGCTGTAGAATGCAGTCATATATAAAATTGGAACGCAGTTGGAACACAGTCATATATGAAATTGAAACACAGTTGGAACGTAGTCACATACGGTAACTCCGCAGTCATGGTAACTACGCAGAACATGGGTAACTACGCAGTCATGGTAACTACGCAGTTCTTAGTAACTAAGCAGTCATGGCACGCAGCAATTGATGTATGCATGGTTGACACTCTCTATAATAGATCCGGCAGCGTGGTTACACATATACGCATCAACATACGCTGTCCTGAAGACATAAATGCACAGGCATGCAGGCCCTAATCTATGCAGTTAATGAAGACTCCTTCAACGCAGTCAATCGAGACATCTACGCACAACTAGGAGACCTGTTCTCGCTGTCAAAAGGAGACATAGAACTTCGCATATATGAACACATGTATACGCTAGAACTCGGGTTTCATCCTTGTAATTTCATGTGAATATGGGTGCAAAGATCCGCAAGCAAGAAGGGACAGAACTTGCAAATACCTCTGAGATCTTCCCATGTTAGGGCAAGCTGCCGTAAGGTATGACTGCACCTAGTTTGGTTTTGAGACAGAGCAGTGAATGAAACCTTGTATGATGCAGTAAGTTAAAAGCTTCGTATCTAAGATCTAAAGGTGGTATTCCTGTGGCAAAGAAGATCTATGAAACCCTATAGTTGTAATAACTCAGCATAGGAGTATATTACAATGAGAAGACCGAATCCATCATTCTCAGTATACTTGTTGATTTAGGGTAGCAATGTGATGCTGTATGATGAGAGCAACATAACAGTCATTGAGTATACATCAGATGGGTGCAGATCCGAATAGCTCAGTGATATTTGGGTGTAGCACAGCGTAATGATATTAGCATGGACAACTTGATGATGCATAAGACCATGGAAGATGCAGCATGATGAGCAGCATGAAGATGATGAACGAGAGGCAACACTATGATGGATAGAAGCCGTCACCTAGGAGAATCAGTTGAAGCAGAATGTCTTCAACTGATCTCATGTATCATCGTTATAGGAGATGATCTATGCTTAGATCTAGATAAGTCAAAATGTTGACTTCTGATGTAAATGTACTATCTCTCTCACTTTCTCTGCTGAACTTTGAAGAACATAAAAGAAGAATTGATCAAGGGTTTTCCCACACATTGTGGGGTTTGTCCCTGGCTAGCGCCACATCTTGTGTCCTCTTGTCTTGGCTTGTCTTTTGCGATTTATATTTATCTTCTATCTACAGTTTATCTTAATGCTGATGTGATTGCTAACTGTGAAAATTTAAATAAATTGCTTTAGCGTAGAACATACCTAAACTTAACAGACGTTGGTTGTCGAACTCCTCTATCATGACCCTACTAAAATTGTACGCATCACTCGAACAAAATCTTGACTTGACATTGTGAAATTCCCTTAAACCCGGGAATTCCTACTGCAACATTGATGATATTTCTTCTACTTGTTAGATTTACATGAACAAATTATTTGCAGTTTCCTACGACAAATATCGAAATACATACATTGTAGCCTACCCCATTTAAATAATACGCTGAAACAAGAAACTGAACAATAGAGAAAGATACACACAAATGACAGTTATTTTTGGACAAATGTCCTCGGAAAAACCCAATTTGGAAAAACTGGTGCAACAGATATGAGGGTTTTTATTATTAAGCTGAAGTATTTCTGAATACAACTTATGGATGTCTTCCCGACAATCCAGTTATAGGGAATATCACTTGGCAGAAGAAACTGGTGAGATTACCTCACTCTACACTGCAAGTCCCGACTGATCCGACAGCTGAATCATGAGTTCCCCGGCTACTTTTGCGCAGCCTCTAAAGCCTTGCGTCAGCTCAACTGAGAATCGATCTGCCTTCATAAGCCTTTTCCAACCCTCTCGGCTTAGAAATGTCAGCCTTCTCAACAAACTTGGACTTTTGCGTTGGAGGCCTCTGCATTGCTCTACGTGGGGCCTACGTGAGCCTTTCCTGGCTCTGTGTCACCCTCTTTGGCCACTGCATTGCCTCCTCTGTGTGTCTCTCTGCTGAGTATCCTTGGCTCCAGAGAAGATCCTCCAGCCAAAACTCCCTCTGCCCCTCTTTGCGTGATCACTACAAATTACTACGTTGCCTCTAGCTTCAACAATTCGATTTGACTGATCAACTCTCTGTGTGTTTTCCAAATGACCCTCAAGCCTCCTTAAATAATTTTCTCGTTGACATTCAATGACCTAGATTAGAAGCTAATCAATGGCCAAGATTATTTCTGCTTGATCCTTGTCTTCTTCTAGAACTTACACCCACAGTTAGATTAATACTCTTTAATTATTTTAATTTTCTAAGTTTAGACTTATGGACCCATTAAAAATAATTAATTATTTTAATCAAACTATCTCCGCGTGGAATTTTCCAAAATGCTTTCTGGGTTCTTTGGAATACATGTGCCTAAGCCTCCTTGCAAAATTTGAGACTTAGAGCACATCCGATGCTATGAGAAATTAACACTCCCTCTTAGCGAGGAATGTGCTCTAGCAATGCCTCCCACTGAAGCATCACCCTAACTTCATAACATCATCCTCTGCGTTGCTGATGTCTGACATGCTGTCCACCAACTACTGTGCTGCTGCTGCAACTGTACTGCTGTTGACACTGCCACTGTCAGCATTGCATCCGTACTACAACTCCCTCTGAATTTCTGCATTCATGTTGCTGCTGGCACTGCCATTGCCAACTGCCCCTACACTGCAAACTACTGCTGCTACTGCGTCAACAATGGAAAAACATCCCAAATTATTGAACAAGTGTTCAACATAGATGCCTCTCGATGCTGAAGATCTAACTGCTGCTAGTCCCACGCTATCCCTCTAAAGCCACTGTGCTGCTGCTGCTACTGCACTGTGCCCCTTTGCATTGTTGTAACTCTGCACTACGTTGCTCAGACTTGGCGTCCTAGCCACTACATCTGTCGCTCCAACACTCTTCTGCACCATCTGACACTTAGTCCATCCTGTTAGCACTGATCTGGGCTCCCATAGTAAGGTATTGATCTGAGAGGTGGGCTCCTCAAGGATCTTGCCCATCTGTAGCTCTTTCGAACTACAACTCCAAATCAACCCACCTCCCTCCTAGAGATATCTCGATTGTCATGGCGAACTCCTCCTCCTCCATCTTCGCAGGTGTAGCGTTCGGATCATGCTTCTCATCTTTGTCCCTCTTCCTGGGAGGACATTGTGTTGCGTAGTGACCCATCTCACCACACCTAAAGCATTTAATCTTCGAGACGTCCTTCTTCCGCCTCCGCTGCTCCTACTAACGCTTCAATGCAAGGGCTGCATTTTCATCCACTTCCTTGGGCTTCGACCCACTGTTGCTGCTTCCGTCAAGCTTGCACTGGACTAGATCTCTCCTTAGCTCTTCCTGCTTGAGAGTTACCCACACACTATCCCAGTCTGGCAAAGTTGCCTTGCCCAAGATACTCTGGACAAAGACTTGCCACTCTTCTGAGACTGAGTTTAGGGCCAGTCTCATCATCTCGGAACCTTGAGGTGTAGACCCCACAACTGCTAAATCATCCTGGGTCTCCTGAAGCTTCGCGAGGAATGGATCTATGCACTCCCCCTTCTGCATCTGTGCAGATCTCAGTTTCTGTTCTAAGTACATCTTTTGTTGCTTGGAAGATCCCTGATATAGCGTAGACAATGCATCCCACATCTCTTTAACAGTCCCTCTGCTAGTGATGTGACAGACTACATGATCCTTTACTTCGTCGAGGATCATTCTCTTTACCTTTGCCATTTCTGCCTTGTACTTCTTTAGCGGATTTGGATCTGCAGGCTCAGCCACCATGCTGTCGACATATGTCTTGACAGAATGCTCATCTAGAAGGAATGACATCCTTGCCTTCCAGATGACATAGTTGGATGCTTCGTCCAATCTATCCTGATCGCTCAAACCACTGGTTACCATCTCTACCACGAAAACTGTCGAATTTTTCCTCTCTGCTTCTTACTGTTGCTACTCAGCCAATAAGAAAACGAACCTTTTGGCGGGAAGTCTACTGAGGAAAAGTTCCCTCACTGTGCTTCTCTTTTCTTCTGACTTCTTTCTAGCCAGCAAAACGCCCTGCAGAAAAACTGCGTCCCACCAGCTCTTCCTCATGCTGAGGTTTCAACGCTGCTCCCTCTGCCACGACAAGGTTTCGATCTGGAAGCCCTTCTCTCTCTCGACTCGCTCAGAGAGAGATTGCCTCGAAATTCAACCCTCCGGCTAGGACTGCGCAAACCCCTCTGGGGATTCGAAGTGCTGCCTCCTGCAATGTTTTTCGACCTCCTTTTCTGCTCAGCGTTGGGTTCTCTGACACTATTCTTCTTGCTTCACCTCACTGCTCTGATACCATGTGAAAATTCCTTAAACCCGAGAATTCCTACCATAGCACTGATGATATTTCTTCTACTTGTTAGATTTACATGAACAAGTTATTTGTAGTTTCCTATGACAAATATCGAAATACATACACTGCAACCTACACCATCTAAATAATATGCCAAAACAAGAAACTAAACAATAGAGAAAGATACACACAAATGACATTTATTTTTGGACAAACGTCCCCGGAAAAACCCAATGTGGGAAAACCAGTGCAACAGATCTAAGGTTTTTTATTATTAAGCTGAAGTATTTATGAATACAACTTTTGGATGCCTTACCAACAATCCAGTGACAGAGAAGATCACTTGGTAGAAGAAACTGGTGAGATTACCTCACTCTACACTGCAAGTCCCCGTTGATCCGGCATCTGAACCACGAGTTCCCCTGCTACTTCTGCGCTGCCCCTACATGGGCCCAACATCAACCTCTAAAGCCCAGCGTCAACTCAATTGAGAATCGATCTGCCTTCAGAAGCCTTTTCCAGCCCTCCCGGCTCAGAAACGTCAACCTCCTCAACAAACTTGGACTTCTGCGTTGCTCTGCGTGGGGCCTGCGCGAGCCCTTCCTGGCTTTGTGTCACCCTCTTTGGTCTTTGCGCTGCCTCCTTTGTGTGTCTCTCTACCTCTCTGCTGAGTATCCTTGGCTCCGGAGAAGATCCTCCAGCCAAAACTCCCTCTGCCCCTCTCTGCGTGATCACTACAAATTACTACGCTGCCTCTAGCTTCAACAATTCAATCTGACTGATCAAATCTCTGGGTGTTTTCGAAATGACCCTCAAGACACCTTAAATAATCTTCTCGTTGATATTCAACGAACTAGACTAGAAGCTAATCAATGGCTAAGATCATTTCTGCTTGATCCTCGTCTTCTTCTAGAAGTTACATCCACAGTTAGATTAATACCCATTAATTATTTTTTTCCTAAGTTTAGACTTAGGGACCCATTAAAAATAATTAATTATTTTAATAAACTGTCTCTGGGTGGAATTTCCCAAAACCCTTTCTGGGTTCTTTGGAATACATGTGCACATGCCTCCCTGCAAAATTTGAGACTTAGAGCACATCCGATGCTACCAGAAATCAACAAACATGCTATGTTTTTTTCTATCTTATGTTAATGCTTAGAGGGTGATATTAATGGCAAAGATCCCAAGATAGGAAATGATTTTGATGATATGTAGGTATTTGTTGCAACATGATTTTTTTGGATGCTAGAGGCCATCTAAGCCTATTTGTTGATGTATTCTCTGTTTAGAGATGGATTGAACTCAATGCTATTTTGGTTATGTGCACCCTTACATGCTATATAAATGAGAAGTTGTAATTTGTGGACCTGTGGTTGTTAAAGATTATAACTACTAGATGAATGATGTTATATGGTTTAATCCATGTTTTTATGTTTTTTATCACTAATTCATCATTCTACGTGCTTTTGTTGACATATATGCATCAAAATATATAAAAATATATTATAGAAAATTCACTCCCAAAATCACTCCCTACCTGGGAGATTTTGAAAATGTCGCTCCTCGCTCCCGCTCCCAAGCAACCTTGCTCCAATGTCTTTTTCACAATAGTAAACATTGGTATCTCACAAGAGCAAGCTCCCAAGAAAGACATCTTCCTTCCCTTTCATAACTTCTCCAATGGTTTCATCAGGAACCCTAGCATTCCACTCCAAGAAGACATACAAATAGAATATTAAGGGAGGCCAACAATATATATGTGGGCATTGTTACCCACCATATTGTGGGTGATATCCCTAAGAGAAATTTTTTCTCCAAGATGGTCCTTAGCCGACAACGAACAGCCTCTTGTAGCCACCAACTAGCTTGTTGTGCCATTTTCTTTGCCACCTGAGCTAGTCATGTGGTCTTTCACCCATCTGTCATGATCGTGTGTTTGAAGGTGGGCCTTCCAAACCTAAAAGTATGCCTTGTCATTTGGTAATTGAGTATTGTAGATCATGGACACTTTTGGGCATGGATTAATGGGGGGATTTGGTGAAAAGAATGGGCTAGGTCTATGCTCTTGTCCCCTAGACCCCTTTTCGATGTTAACCTTAGATTCTAATCCGGTGGTATCTCTTTTACTGACCATTTGGCTTTAGGGATGGTATTTCATGGGAAACTCTGATTTTGGTTGCATGGTCCCGCTTCCTCATCCACATATATTGCCTCCTTTCCATTCATTATAACCCCATTCATTATTTTTCCCACCTTGGTCCACATTCCTCCACTGGGTCCACATAGGGCTAGCTCTCCCCTTCCCCTTTCTACACCTTGGGTCAGGTCTGAAATGATGCCTCGGAGGTTGATGCAGCTGAAAAAAAAAGTAAAAGAACAATTGGTCATGTTCAACAGGAAAATTTACCACAAAATGCAAAAGACGCCCAGGACAAACACATTTAGCACGTGGGCAAAAGCCAATACATGAGCTCTAGCCCATCATCATGGCCATCACCCTGGTTCCTACAAGTTCTATGAGCCTCCTTCATCATATAGGAAGCCATGAATGTCCCAACCTCTGGTGGGCAATGAACCACCCTACCTTAACAGGGGGTACCAATGCTATATCTCACACATCATGCTCTTAGCCCTTGAGCCCCAATCAGTTAATTGAAGAAAAGCATAAAACGACAAAAGACATATAAAGAAGGGTGGAAAAATCAAGGTCAGGGCACTTCATGTATCACGATTGCTCCCTCTTATACATTATATACCCGAATGTGGACTTCCCTTCTACTAGCTAACCTTGTACCCCAGCGTATGGCCCAGGGCTGCCCCTTCTTACTCCCTACTCCATTCACCTCTTTATCACATGCCACCATCTCTTAAAAGGATGTACCTTGAACATATTATCGCTTTTAAAGGTAGAAACCACCTAATAGGATACTTGGTTAACCCCATTTGGAGTTTGGAGACATTAGCACATCCTGAAGCCCATTACGGAAGGGCAGGCCATTATGAAGTCCCCACCTGTGGTCCATGGTTGGTAGGCTCATTTACTCGATTTCTTTAATGACTTGTAGTGGAAGGCTAGGGGATGCATTGGATCTTATGCAGGATTGTAGATGGTCTCCATCTTGGGGATGGTGTCCCTATGCGGGGTCTTAACCTTCCAAAGGGCCACATTGGCACATATAGGGTGTGTTGAGAGCCATGGGCCTCCACAACAGTAGACATCACTCCATGGATCCCTGAGGGTGTTCAAAGATTGCTTGAGATTCACCTATTGGACGAGGAAGATTCACCTGGTTCACCTTTGCCTAGCTGACCCCACAGATGTACCATGCACTTGGTCGCTGACCCAGGACTGTAGGATGATGTGGCATCACCTACACCATCACCAGAGCCCTTACAAATGATCTATAGGCATCTTCGACTCATTTGGAGACCCATGTGGTTATTATTGTGCCCCCACATCGACTGGGAGCACCACAGGTTTATTGTTTGGAGAACAAGGGACCAACCCCTTGTCCATCACTTTTGAGGGTCCTATTCTTTATTATGGCACTTATAGACCTCATCAGGCCTCTTAGAGGGCCCTACGACATGTATTATTTATCATCTGACCTCTTAAAAGACTTATTATTTCATTTGTGAGCTAGTTTGGTGGGTTTGTCACCAAAAGTTAGGTTATTAGCACATTATTTTATTTTTGGGGCTTATGTAGGCCTAGGAGACTAATTCAAACTTCTCATTAGTGTATAAATACAAGTGAGATGAGTTCATTTGCTCATCATCACTTTGGATTGAATCGTTTCTCTCTCTTGAGAATTTCACACTTTTTCTTGGAGGATGAATTGGACCTTTATGGATGAATTTTGATGTTTGGATTTGGTTTATCTTATCTTGCAGCTTCTCTATTGTCAAATTGTGGATGGTTGGATATGTTCTATTACATGTAAGTACATGCTTTTAATGCTATTCTTGTTTTACTTTGTCATATACATTGGAATGAGAATTTCGCTATTTTTTTAGGGCTAATTGCTACATGCATTTATTGCTTAAATTGTGGAATTTTGTCTCTATATAGCATCTCTCAATGTATGGGCCATGTAATTTTGAATTAAATTTCCTAGGGATAATTCTATCAACGAATTCATCTTGATAAACCATCACCTTTTGCAAGTAGAAGTATAAAGTTGTATGGTTGTTTCCTTTTGCCCTAGAAGGAAAGCGAGGTAGTCTTAAGGCCTCATTGACTAAGAAATAAGGTCCTCATTCATATCTATCCTAGACTCCATTCTCCCAAGACTAAGGCACTGATCTACCAAGAGGTGGTCACTCAAAAAAATAAACTCTTTTTCACCTTGTTCTAGGTCTAGCCAAGTTGGGTCACCTAGGGCATCATTTTCCCAACAAAGTAGCTCTCTAAAATGTTAGAACTCCTAGCCTCTCTTGTGTTGGTGTGTCCTCAAGGTCTCCTCCAATTTTGAAGCCATTTCGATGTGGAGTTGTGAGATAACCCAAACCCTAGATCTGAGATTAAACTTTCCCCCTGGTATCCCAAAGGCTAGTGCCTCATAGGATCAATTTCAAACCTTTAAGTGAAAATTATTGCTTTGATCCTTTACCCCTCTTTGTCTAGGTTAAGAACATCATTGGTTGCTAAATTCTTGCCTCTTAACCTAGGCTGGGTCCACTTGGTCTCGTGTGGTCCCACTCTTTTGAGAAGACAATTCTTCAAGAACCATCCGAGATACCAATTTCAATAAGGATTTTAGGGATTGGGAAACTCTTTCACAAGTTATATTCCCTAAACCTAACCCTCAAATCCCCACATCAGTGAAAGTCCGTGAATAGTAGGGACTCGGGAGCCTTAGCTAAGGTGACAACGGGCTAAGTCTCCATTAGTTGCCCTTGGTCTAGCATTTGACCCTTTAGTAATCCCCTTTAGGTCCCTTGATAGTTTGAGCGGTAATAGACCTAAGCCCTTATAAGTAACCTATAAAAGGGTCATGTAGGCTCACACATGTGGAGTTCTATGCTCCAAGGTTACACTTGTCAAAGGGGATGTTGTCCACGAGGAATGCTTCAATGCAAGTGCCCTCCATAAGATATGTCTAACACTCCAATGATTTCAATGATCCTCATAAGCCATGTACTCCACCTAGACATCCTCAAGTCAACTCCAGGCCTCCATGCAAGCATTCGAGCTACCCAATATTGTCTAGGCTTCAATGCCCTCCTCTTAAGTTTCAAACACTCCTCCATTGTAGGGTGTTCTCCAAGCAAGCAACATCCTCCATGTGCTCAACATGTGGAACATCACCAAGCTATTTGAAAATATCCAATTTCATAAGGTAGATTGTCATGCAAGTACCCCCTGAGGTCAAGCAACCACTAAGTAAGCTATCTCTAATGTGCAAATCCATCATGGACATCTAGGCGCTGATTATATACCTTGTGCCCCAAATCTCATGAAGCACCCCCAAACATGGTGTAAAAACTTCCAAAGCAACCCCCAAAGCTAACTATGCAATTTATAGGCACATTAGAGAGGGGTCGGTGATGGAAGAAGGAAATTGACTGATGGGTTTTAGGACAAGCAGTTGGAAGACAACACAATAATGGTAGCAAGGATGATGTAATTTAGGGGCAAGTTGTTGTGGGCCAAGTTATAGGTCGAGATTGATCCTCCACATAGGGTTCAACTAATTAGCTTGCTAACTCCTAATCAGATTCCATTGGGGTGTTTGATGCATCCCATATGGGTCATCCAAATGAGTATTTATACAGTGGGGATTGAACTTTAGTCCACCTACCTGCTATATATTTGAGAAAATGGTGCTTTATGCATTTTCAGTCTTTATTTTCCTTTGTAAAGCCTTGTACCAAGAAGATGTAAACCCAATACCTTAGATCAAATTGGTCTCATGGATGCTTAATAAAAAATTAAAATTATCTCCCCTGTTTGAGCATAATTTCATATAATGCTTACCTCTGATAACCTTATCCACATATATCATATGGATGAGTGTCATAGTTGGCTGAAATTATATAGAGGATAATTGTCCCTTTTCTAGCAACATTGTCTATAAGCAATGCAAAATCCAGACAAATAATGATTTTCTTAAGATGATTACTTTGTAACACCTTTTTATTCTTTATTTCATGACAACCTTTTTTAATTGTTATGAGCTTTGTCTAACAATTAATTAGTTGTGGTCTTATGTTCCTCACTTGAGAGGAAGACATTTGACATGCCCATGAGTAATATATTTATCATGTTGCTTGAAATAAATACCAACATTTGATCTATTATGCTTATCATATTCATTTCAATATTTGCTTCCTTACAAGTTGGCATTGAACTGTTGTGGGTTTTGTATAAATGGTGATTACGTGTAATATTGCAGGTTGCTTATGGTTTGCTACTTGCTAGCATGCCTTTGGGGTCACTGCTTCCTGATTCTTCATGGTCTCCAGCTTGCTATTTTCTCTGTCTAAGTGTTTGGACACTCTATGTTGGTAGCCATAGAAGGTATTATACTTTTTCTATGCATACAATTAGTTGGCTATGCACTATAATACAAATATAGCTTGAGATTGCTACTAGGATTATTTATGAAAATTGTCAATGTGTAATGTAAAACAATCTTATGGTAAAGAGAGATAATTGAGTCAATATATTTTATATTGTCATATCTTGTATTTATTAGAATCTTAGATAATAAAGTGACTTAAGTTGTCAATTAAGTTACATAACATCTTATTAAAGAAAGTTACGACATATAAATGGTTAAATAGTTTTAAGTTATGCCATGACGAAATACGTGGCCATATAGGTACTTGTCTCTCTCATGAGACATTACTTTTATGTATCTTATTACTACACACATGGAATAATATCAATGGATCTTTTTCTCTCTAGAAGCATTTTCATGTATATGTTACGTGCAATTTTAATATCATATCAAAGCCAAGGTTTGGCTTTTGGAAGATCGACACCCAAGAAATAACATTGGAATGTGATGAAGCATGCTAAGGGGGAAGGCCCATGGGCATTATTACAACCCAAATAGTACTTAATGATTAAATCCTTAATCCACAAGGTACAACTCAAGTGGAAACTATTAGGATGGTCACACCTGTCACCTCAATAGCCTATCCTCTTCACTTTAGGTCAGCTCTTCTTTGACTTGAAGGGGTGTTTCGAGTAGGATTGCTAAAGCTAGGTGATGAAGCACAAGGTGAAGTGAGAATAGTCTTAGTAAAACAACAGTTTAGGGCTTTTATGGTTTTAAAATAGGTGATGGAAGAAAGTAGAGATTGGTGCCAAATCCAATAAGGGTAATTGAGTCAAGGTGAATCCAAGAAGAAACCCTCTTAACATTTGGTCTATTTCATTCAAGTATTGGGACTAAGAGATTAGAACAAAGCAGAAGAATCAACCCTCATCCTATCAAGATCAACAATATAAATCAAGGCCTATCAAGAGGGAATCCCTCATCCAATCAAGATCAACGATGGATATCAAGACCCAACAAGAAGGGATCCTCAAGGGAACAACCTTCACCAACAAGATGAACTATGGCTTGATAATCTTACTTAATACTTATTAGTGCTAGGTTTTGTTGACCTTGCTGCTTACACCTACCTACAAGTTAGTGAGAAAAGCCTTCAACTCTACAAGGTGTGGTTGGTGGCACGGAACTCAGAGAAGGGGCTGTCACACTAATCTTGACTCTTTTCGTTTGAGCTATCTCCTAGGTTAGCTAAGGGGGGTGGTCCCTAATGACAAATTAAGTTAAAAGATGTGAGTTTCTAAGAGAGTGTTATAGTGAAAATGGATTACTTTTAAAGATTTATGAGCAAATATGAAGTGAACAACTTGAAATAACAATGCCAATCATTAATATGACAAAAACCATAAAACCAGTGCCTTACAAGGAATTTGTTCAACAATTTAAAGTTATATTTGCTCAAAGTAAAATGCAATGTTCTCAAAAGAGAAAGCAAAGTAACCCTAAAATGTAAACAAAAATTGTTAGCACAAGATATGTAAGATACATTTTTTTTTTGAGATAATACTCCTTATAAATCAAAACATGTGAAACATATCTTGCCAAAACCCAAAAATTATTAATTAACTTGGAAATGTAAAAGAAAGGAAGTGCTAAATCAAAACATCAATATGCAATTAGACTTGAAGCATGAAAATAAAACACTTGTTTGAAAGGATTACAATACTTGCTTTTGGAATAGACTTTGCATATGAAAACTCAAACCATCAAGAGACAAGCAAAGTAAATGTAATGGAAAGTGCTCTTGGTTAATTTTATTAATTATCTCTACAACAAGATGACAATTTAACTCTTCAATCGTCAAACCTCACCCTCGCCCAAAGATATAGATCTCACAATGAGGAGTCAATAGAGGAGTAGAAGATCCCTAAGATGTCTACTTCAACCAACTTATGTTGGAGGTAAAATTTTAATGAGGCTTGGGGCCTTCCTATACTAAAATGCCTAGATGAAATGCATGTAATTTTTTTTCCCAAAATAAAATAATGCTACATGCAAATGCTTCAAAGAGATTGATTGGAGGAATAAAATTAACTTACAACTGTTGCATGTGTCTCATCAATGAATTAACATGATACAAGTAATTTGCTTGAAAGTAAAATTCGTTTCAAATAGACAATGACAATAAATTGCTCCAATATTCAAGATAACGATGTAACATAAAAATGAAGCATGTATTCAAGTGCTCATGAAACAATTTACCAAGGTAAATGGAAACAAATCAATGTTTGTTAAGAATATAAAATGCTTGCATGTAAATGATGAATTGCCCAAAGTAAAGTGTAAGCTTGTAGCTCCCAGCGACAATGAGATAGAAAATGCAAAGCTCAAATGAAATTGTAACAAACTTTAACTTAAAAATGAAATGTGATAGTGAGGTTGTGTTAATTTCCAATTAAAGCATGCATGTAAGTGAATGAAGTGTGAAAGTTTAAACCTTGCAAATGTCAATCCACCCAAGAGAAACCTCCCTCTAAATGGGAAGATAGGATACCATGGGAAAAATCCCAAGCTCCCACAAGCAAATTAGATATTTTATTAATATTACAATGAAAAGAGGGCCCTTCAAAGTCCTCAGCTAAACTTCAAGAAGAATCTTCACAATAATTGCTTGAAACTTGGACACTAGATCTCCTTTCTTGAGAAAGTAACGACAAGATTTCATAAAACTTATGCAAGTGAAACAAGGTGAAAGTTTCCTCCAAATGTCCATGGCTTAGAGAGGAAAATGGGCAGCCCTCTAGTGAACTCGACTTCGGCCAAAATAAGTCTCAAAAGGGCTCATGGGATCTTTGGAAATCGAACCCCCCAACACTTGCCAAAGGTCCCGCAAACACTTATTAGATGTTGTTGGAGGTTGCTCTTCAAAATCTGTCACACAAGAGTTAACAAACAATCCAAACAATCGCTGCAAAATAAGTTAAGTATTAATGGAAAAATCAACAAGATAAAATGTATATATACAATTATAATTCACAAAAGGCTAAGTTAAAGAGTGAGAGTAAACTCTCGTCTTTGCTTAGCCATATTCAAGCTTGTAGATAACAAATGAAAGAAATGAAGTACAATGTTTTTAACAGAGATTTAAATTTAGAAGTATTCGGCTTGTGTATAAGCTATGTTCTAAAAATCCCTGCAAAAACCCTTCGTAAGATAAGATTGTGAAGGCTTAAAGAACAAATGGGAGCTCCTTTAAGAATATATCAAGAGTGGGCTGGTCTTTCCAGTGGCTTCTCTTCACGTTTGATTCTGTGATCCCAACAAGATGTTCCCTCTACAAAACCTCAATCAAGAATTAGTTCCATATAGATTCAACAATAAACAATGATAAGAAACTCTAGAGATTTATTTAAAACCAACTAGAGTATTCTATACCTAGATTATACTTCTAAATCAAATGTCAATGCAAGATAGCTCTACATTATCAAATCTACAAGAGAATATGAAAACAAATTAGATCAAAGCACGAGTAAAATGAATTATACCAATGATCAACAATTCATCACACTCGAAAAGGAGAAACACCTCATGAATGAAACCCCAAAGTCTTTATTGATATTTTTGAAAGTGTACAAGGCAACAATGCTTCCGCAAGCACAATAGCTAGGAACAATTGATACAAATGAGAACTCAAGGCTCTATTATATAGAACTATGGGAACCAATCCCAATGTATAAGTGATTAAACAAGTGGCATGAGGTGACAATCCCAAAGAGAAATTGGAATTTGTTGAATAGAGCTCCAATGCCAAGTGTAAAAATTGAATTCTGACAAGTGGACATCATTTTCTTCTTCCCTTATGTGCCAATTTCGAATTTTATGATGGAATGGCAAGTGTATATGGGTGGTAACTCATGTGGGGACAATTTTCCACAAAAATCTCCACCAAATATTCTCCCAAATCCTCCCAAATGTGCATTAACTTCACAAATTCGAATTTCCAAGTAAGTAGCTTTCTCATTTAATGCTAGAAATTCGATTTTATTTGAGCACATGTCCTTTCTTTGATTTTAGGAATCTAAATCACCTTGGGACTTCACTTTAACTCCTTCATAATTTTCCACCTTATTTCCACAACATTTAGCATGTGTGGATATTTATTTTTCTCTATTTATTATTGAGTCTTCAAGGACCGAGATTACATCTCTAATCAACGACTAAGATTAGATTTGGCTTGATCCATGTCTTTTAGAACCTTCTAACCCAGTTTTATATTAATTATTTTAATATCTCTTTCACCGGGTAGAATTTCCCCAAACCATTTATGGGTCTTGGAGATCTCATGTGCTTTAGCCTTTCCACTAATTTTCATGGCTAGAGCACATCCGATGCTACCCCAAATCAACATAGGCTATAAAGGAGGTTGAATTTGGGAGGTTGGGTTTAGGCCAAAACCTTTCTGGGTTTTTGTGGGTTTTAGCCAAGGAGCTTGGGCTGAAGTTTCATCATTTTCTGATCATCGGAGACATGGTTTCTTACAGTTGCTTTCCAGCCAACAGAGTAGTTACTGGGGGACAATGCAAAGCATTAAAGGAGCAGTTATTTTACAGCATTGAGATTATTGTTTGACACCTGGGTTCTGTCAAGCTTGCCTTTGAGGCAAGTCCAGGTGTATTTTCCACACTATTGTACTTGCTCCATTCCATTAATAAAATGGCTCAACTGTTTCTCATTTCTGATGTGTGTTGAGTATTTTCTTATCATTTAATTTTTTTTGTGTATGAATCGTATTTGCTTTTGCATATCACTGTTTGTTTAAGTTTGGAACCTTATAGTGGTATCAAAGTTTAGATTCTGGCTCAGCCGTGGGAAAACTTTTCCATGGGTGAGGAGGACTGACGAAATATTACTTACAGATGACAGAGGTACCTGAGCAGGGAAAGGAAGTTGGAGATTACTCCAAACACAGAGGATTGTGGGAAGACTGCAATAGCAGAGATATGGGTGAACCCAAGAGTAGGGAGGAGATGGCCTTCGATAGTCTCTTGAAGGCTTTGAGTGATTTGGCGAAAGGGCAAAAGGAGATGCTGGATGAGATCAAGATGCAAAATCGAGAGCAAAGTACTCAACAAGAGTTTGTAGTTGGAGAGACTTCAGGGGCCTCTCAATAGTTCAATCAGTTTTCACCTACTCCGCAATGGCCATTCTCGAGTGAGCCAACTCGAGCTACTTTACCGTCTTTTATATCTTTGGCACAGGGTGAGACTGGTGGAGGAGAGGATCCATCGTTGATGGGGGGCATTTCTGGGAGTGGCAGTCCATGGGGGTAGACTTTAGAGAGCCTCTAACCTTCAGAGACTATTGCAAGCTCAAGCAGAACGAGAAGGGGGAAGGTTAGGGTACGCAGAACTATGAGCTACATCATTCTATTGGGAAAATGTATTTTCCTACATATGATGGTTGTTGAAATTTTTAAGTTTGACACGTCAGAAATTCCTACTGCATTATCTGGTTTATTTCACCTACTTGTGTATTCCATTAACAAGTTAGTTATACATATAAATACTGAAAATAAACAAAAATGCATCCTTAACTCATATACAGATCAACAACTGAAATACTAGATGAACACACAAGGGACACTGTTATTTTTAGACAATCATCCCCAAAAAAACCCAATGCGGTAAACCTGGTGCAATAGTTTTGAGGGTTTTATTATTATGCAGATTTCTTGAGTACAACTAGGGTGCCAAACTGGCTCACCCAATAGAGATTCTTACACGACAGTAATACCTCTTCTCGGGGACAGATATTCAGCAAGTCTACTCCACGAAAATCCTTTTGGCGCTTTTCCAAGGCTTTGCGTCAGCCTTGTTAGTCTCAGCGTAGCTCTAGAATTCTCTAGGTCAGCCTTTTGCCTCTTTGCATTAGCTCTCTGGCCTTTTAGTCACCCACGTAGGCTCCTTAGCCTCTGCATAGCTCTGGCTGCCTCTACGTGGCTCTTGCTACCTCTACGTAGCTCTGGCTACCTCTACTTCAGCCTCTCTGGTCACTGTGTTGATCCTTAGGCACTATCTCTACCTCTTTGCTATGTACTCACTTGCTCCTCGCTGCAACAGATCACTTGTTCGAATTTTCTCGACAAACTCCGCTCCAAAAAATTGAATTGATTGATCAATCTTGGTGTGTTTCCAACTGACCCTCAAACCTCCTCTTATACTTTTCCTGTTGAGTCTTCAACGGCTGAGATTAAGTCCCTAATCAACCGCTAAGATTAGATTTGGCTTGATCCATGTCATTTAGAACATTCTCACCCAGTTTTATATTAATAATCATTAATATTTTAATTTTCTTAAGTTTAGACTTAGGAACTCCATTAAAAATATTAATTATTATAATATCTCTCTAACTGGGTAAAATTTCCCTAAACCATTTCTGGGCCTTGGAGATCTCATCTGCTTTAGCCTCTCCACCAATTTTCATGGCACACATCCAATGCTACCACAAATCAACACTCCCTCTTAGCGAGGAATGTGTTATATTAATGCTCCACCATTGAACATCACACTGATCCTTCCGCACGAGTACCTGTGTTGATGCTTGGCCTGCTGCCCAACATCCACTGCACTGCTGCTTCCTGTACTACTGCCCATAGCTTTGCCACTGCCACTGCTACATCTGTACTGCAACTCCCTCTCAACATGTTGCCCACGCTGCCCATAGCACTACCACTGCTAACTACTGCACCGCAACTTAGTTACCAAGAAGTAAGTAATTGACTTAACCAAGTCCTGACATCCTTGTAGGTCTGGAAGCTTCCAGATGTTGAAGCTACCTCTGCTACTATCTTGTGCTCCCTCTGCTGCCTCTACACTGCTACAACCACTTCTGTGCCACTCTCACTGCTGCAAATACCTTTGTGCCTCTCGCACTGCTGCAACCACCTCTGTGCCTCTCACATTGCTACAACCCCCACTACACTGCTACAAACCTCTGCACTCTAGGCCTTGTTGCTCCATCGCATCTTGCTTCTACCCGACATCCATCATCCTGCTACTGTCGTTAAGGGCTCCCATAGTCAGATATGATCCAAGAGTTTGGGCACCTCAAGGATCCTGCCCCTCATCTTCTGTAGTCCCCCTGACTACAACTTGATGTCACCCCACCTCTTCTATAGAGGTGCATGAGCACTCATGGCATAGTCGTCATTAGTCTCGACTTCTTTCTCCACCTTAGCTAGAGCAGCCTTAAAGCCTCTCCCTTATTCTTCTTCCTGGGACACTAGGTTGCATAATGATCCAACTCCCCACAATGGAAGCACCTCACCTTAGAGATATCCTTCTTCTTCCTCTTCCTCTGCTGTCCCGCAAATGCCAGAGCCGCATCCTCCTCCTTTTTCTTGATTCAACCTCCTTTGCTGCTACTCCCTGTCTTTGTCAACCGTCTGATCTCTTCTTGGCGAAGAGCTGCCCACATCTCTTCCCATCCTGGAAGAGTAGATCTGCCCAAAATGCCTTGGACAAATGTCTCACACTCATCAGACATTGCATTTAGAGCGGTCCTCACTATGAACCCCTGATCTGGTGTGGCCCCTATGGAAGTAAGTTGGTCTCGAATCTCCTGCAATCTGAGGAGGTATAGATTTATTTGCTCCCCATTCTGTTTCTGATACGATCACAATTGATTTTCTAATAGCATATTTCGCTGCACGGAAGTGCCATGATACAATGTCGTCAAAGTATCCCACATCTCCTTTGCCATGTTCTTTTCGACAATATATGGTACGACATGATCCTTGACCCCATCAAGGATTATACACTTTTCCCTCGCCATTGCATCCTCATACTTTTCATTACCATCTGGGTCTATTGGGATTGCCACGGTTCTCAAGGTGAAGCTCTTGATGCGATGTCTATCCAGGACTGACAGGATCCTGGCCTTCCAGATGACAAAATTGGCTGCACTGTCCAACCTGTCTTGATCCCTCAGTCCATTCACTGCCATCTCTGCTCCTCTTCTAGATTCCCTCTGAGTCTCGACTTCCCTCCTGGAAGTTCTCTCCTAGACTCCCTCTGAGTCTCGATTTCCCTTTTGGAAATCCTCTTGCCAACAGTCGAACCGCTCGTCTCCAATTCTCTTTGCAACTGCAACTCGGATCTGGATTTCTTGGCTAGAAATCCATTAATGCAGCGACTCCCTCTACCTTGGTTTTGTCCCGTTAGGTACTGTTCAACTCTGACAAAAACAACACCCCACCAGCTTCCCAATCCATAATCTGTCCACAGCTCTCTAGGCCTCGACAACTGAAGAAATTGAGCCTTCCAGCTCTGCGCAATCTCGGGAAAGGCTAAATCTCTTCTCTGGCCAACTGCGTTAAGCCTACCTGGCTGAGTAGGATGACGTGGCTCTTTGTGAGCCTCTTCTGCCTTTCTTTGCCTCTCCGCTGGCCTTCTCTCTGGCTCGAAAATATGATGCAGTCCCTCTGCATCACTCCTTCTCTGCTGCCTTCTACTTAGGAGCAGGTCTGTCTCTCGGGACCGCTGCTACTGCTGCAAATTTCGATAGTGTTGGTGCCTTCAGTCCTCCTGTGATCTGCAATGCTCTGATACCATGTTGAAATTTCTAAGTCTGATACGTCAGAATTTCCTACTGAATTATCTAGTTTATTTCACCTACTTGTTTATTCCATTAACAAGTTATTTATACATATAAATACTGAAAATAAACACAAATGCAGCCTTAACTCATATACAAATTAGCCACTGAAATACTAGACAAACACACAAGGGACACCGTTATTTTTGGACAATTGTCCCCGGAAAAACCCAATGCAAGAAAACTGGTGCAACAATTATGAGGGTTTTATTATTATGCAGATTTCTTGAGTACAACTAGGGTGACAAACTGGCTCACCCAATAGAGAGTTTTACACGACAGTAATACCTCTTATCGGGGATAGATATTCAGCAAGTCTGCCCCATGAAAATCCTTTTGGCGCTTCTTCGAGGCTCTGCGTCAGCCCTGCTAGCCTCAGCGTAGCTCTAGAACCCTCTGCGTCAGCCTTCTACCTCTCTGCGTCATCTCTCTGGCCTTCTGCGTCACCCACGTAGGCCCCTCAGCCTCTGTTTAGTCTCTAGCTGCCTCTAGGTGGCTGCGGCTGCCTCTGCGTGGCTCCAGCTGCCTCTGCGTGGCTTTGGCTGCCTCTGCGTCAGCGTCTCTGGTCGTTGTGCTGACCCTCAGGCACTATCTTTGCCTCTCTGCTATGTACTCACTACCCCTCGTTGCAACAGATCACTTGTCCAAATTTTCTCAGCAAACCCCGCTCTAGAAAATCGAATTGACTGATCAATCTCGGTGTGTTTCCAACTGACCCTCAAGCCTCCTCTTATACTTTTCCCATTGAGTCTTCAACTGCCGAGATTAAGTCCCTAATCAACGGCTAAGATTAGATTTGGCTTGATCCATGTCATTTAGAACATTCTCACCCAGTTTTATATTAATACCCATTAATATTCTAATTTTCCTAAAAATATTAATTATTTTAATATCTCTCCAGCCGGGTGGAATTTCCCCAAACCATTTTTGGGTCTTGGAGATCTCATGTGCTTTAGCCTCTCCATCAATTTTCATGGCTAGAGCACATCTGATGCTACCACAAATCAACAATGGCACTACCAAGTGCACAACACGTGCTTAGGTAGAGAAGCTGGACACATACTTCCAGCTGAATCGGATGACAGAGGTAGAGGCCATCAAGATGGCCACATTGCACCTGGAGGGGGAGGCACTGGATTGGTGGTTTCATGGTTTGTCTACTACGGGGCATGCCTGCTTGACCTCCTATGAGGACTTCACGCAGAGAGTAGTGGAGCACTTTGATCGAAAGGATCTAGAGGCTCACTTCAGGGAGTTGACCCAGCTCAGACAGACAGGGCATCTAGAGCATTATATCTCAGAGTTTTTGATGGTCTTAGTTATGGTACCTAATTTGTCAGATATGAGGAGAGTATACACATTTGTAGAGGGGTTGACAGAGCCATTGCGGGGACTGGTGAAGTCTCGCAAGCCATCTACTCTTCTGGAGGCAGTATCTTGCACTCAGGATTTGCAGGGGGCCATCCCCAAGACCCGAGCTCCATTTCCTTCACGCACTCCTTATCCTCAGAAGGGAAGTGACACTAGAGCACCCACAACACAGAGAGCAGCTCAAGGGCAGGGTCAGTTGGATGACGAGACCAGGAGAGACCTCAGGGGGAGGAAGTTGTGTTTTACATGCCAAGAGCCTTGGACACCTCGTCATCTGTGCACAGCAGGCAAGGCCCATTACATCGAGGTCTTCTCAGACAATGATCAGGAGGATGATGGGGAGTTGGAGTTTGGTGGCGGAGACAACGAGGATCCAACAGGGAGAGGACCACCATCCCCACCAACTTAGGGAGGAGCATCTTTCACACCCGCTGGGGGAGTCCTAGCTTCTTTGTGCGGGATTCTTAAATTTTTTGACTATGAGGATCAGAGGTACAGTGTAGGGACAACATGTCTCAGTCTTGGTAGATAGTGGGGCCACCCACAATTTTATTGATGCTTAGATGGTTTAGAGGAGGGGCATCACCACTGTAGAGATTGAAGGGTTTTCAATACTAATACTAGGAGATAGGACTATGCAGTGCACTCGATATGTTCCCGCTCTGACAGTGATGATGGGGAACTATTCGATGACATACCACTTTTTCGTGGTGGATGTACCGGACACCAATGTGGTGCTGGGTGTCCAGTGGTTGTATTCCCTTGGTCGGATCACCACCGATTGGAAATAGTTGGTGATGGAGTTTGCTGGACCGGATGGCAAGCCGGTGGTTCTTAGGGGCATGCATTCGTACCCCCCTCAGATAGTTTCGGCCCACTGGATGGAGGTCGATTTGAGGCATGGAGACATAGCATAGGTAGTAGAGCTGAGGATTTCAGAGGTTGGGGGAAAGACTATATCACCACATCTGGACATACAGGCAGTATTGGATAGATATTCGGTAGTCTTTGGAGATATATCGCCAGGACAACCAACTGACAGGGGATTCAAGCACACTATAGAGTTGGTGCTTGGTGTGTAGACAGTCATCACTACACCCTATAGGCATCCCAAGGCCTATAAGGATGAGATCGAGACAGCCATTAGGGAGTTATTGGCATTGGGTCACTTCAGACCCTGTTCCAGTCCATTTGCTTCTTCGGTTGTGCTGGTGAAGAAGAAGGACGAGTTGATGGACGGGCTTGGATGGGCCAAATACTTCTTTAAGATCGATTTGCGATCAGGGTATCATCAGATCCGGGTGAGAGAGCAGGATATTCCAAAGACAACCTTTAGGTGTCATTATGGGCATTTCGAGTTCCTGGTCATGCCTTTTGGGTTGACCAATGCATTGGCTACTTTTCAGTCATGCTTGAACCATGTGTTCCGAGGTCAGTTGAGGAGGCTTGTATTGGTATTCTTTGATGACATCTTGATCGGCAGCAGGACATGGGAGGACCACTTGCAGCACTTAGAGATCGTCTTGCGTATATTGGAGGAGTAGCAGTTCTACGCCAAGATGTTCAAGTGCGAGTTTGCGCTGATGGAGATGCTTTATTTGGGACAAGTGTTGCGGGGGAGCGGCCCCCCCCCGATCCCGCTCCCAATCCGCGCTCTGGGCGGGAGCGACTCGGGAGCGGGTCGGGAGCGCGCTCCCGATAAAAAAATTTGCGCTCCCTGCCAAATCTGGGAGCGACTTCGGGAGCGTCGCTCTCGTTGCTCCGGGAGCGAAATTTATAGCCCAAGAGCGGTCAGGGAGCGATCGCTCCCAGGTTATAAATTTCGCTCCCAGAGTGACGCATGTGGAGGTCGGGAGCGAATCTGGAGCAAAGAAACGTGCGGTTTAAAAAACCGATTTTTTTTTTATATAACGAGGGAGGGAGGGCTTTTATGAATCATTGTGACTTGAGTGAGACTGAGAGAGCAAGGTGCCAAGGAGTAAGGAGCAAGCTGCAAAGAGCAAGGAGCAAGGAGCTTTGGATGGATTTGAGGTAGGTTAACAATTTTGTTTTTAATGTTTATTAATTTACTCCTAATTTCTAAGAGTAAATAATTTTTTTTTCTCTATTTCGGTTTTCCATTGGGCCATTCCCATTCCCATTCCATTTTATTAAAATTTTGCAGATTCAAAACTCCAAATTTCAAACATCATGGTTATATTTCTTGGCATTTTCTTCTTCTTGGTCCCTTTTCTGGTTATTATGGTGCTGGAGAGTAGGAAAAGGAGCGTTCAAAATGAATAAGGGGATGAAGAAGGGGGACAAAGTGGATTTGATGAAAACCCCGGTGAGGAGGAGTTGGAGGAGGGTGAACATGATTCAATAGCTAAAAAAACTAAACAAGACCAAACCCCATTGTGGAAATATGTTAATAGGCTTGAAGCAGGGAAAGGGGGTGGAACCACTAAATTTCATTGCCCCCATTGCAACAATAATTACACAGGTTGATACACCCGTGCCGGAAAATGCCTCTGTGGGAAAATGCCATGGGATGGAGATAAACAAATAGGAATCAAAACTTGTGTAGGTGTGTTAGTAGTAGATAGAGCCAAATACATAAGGGAAGAGGAGGAAGCCCAATACAAATCTAAAAAGTCAAGGGGTTTCTTTGAACCAAGCTCACAATCACAAGCACAAAGAACCCCTTCAGCATCCTCCCAAGGCAGTGGATATGGAGGCATAGGGTCACCAACTTTAAGGCATAGAACCATATCACATTTCCTTGATGAAGGGTGTAGGAATGATGTGGATTCAAAAGTTTACAGGTTTCTCTATGCATGTGGGATACCATTCAATGTTCTTCGCTCACCTTATTGGCTCGAAATGGTTTCTGCCATAAATGATGCCAAGAGCCTTGGGTATGACAAAGCAAGAACCATTGGACTTGATCATGAAAAAGCAAAAATATCACATTCTTTGAATAGAATGACAAGTTCTTGGACTGACCATGGGGTGTCCATTGTATCTGATGGATGGACAAATGTAAAAGGCAAGCCATTGATAAGTGTTTTTGTTGTGTCTGTTAGTGGTGCCATCTTTCTAAAATGCATATGATTACTCAAACAAGTGAAACCGATCAACATTGCAGAGATTACTTGAAACAATTGACCGTATGGGCGCCTACAACGTCATCCAAGTCATCACGATAAGGCTCCTAATTGGTAAGGCAATGGGAGCAATTATTGAGATAAATCCCCAACATATTTGGTTTGGGTGTTTGGTTAACACATTGAACCTTTGAATGCATGGGTTGTTAAAAACAAAAAATGAACAATACAAATGGATTGGTGATTTGTACAAGAAAGGCAAACAAATGATAAAATTTATTACAAATCATAGCAATACCCATGGCCTTTTCTGCAGTCACTCAAGATTGGAGTTGTTGAATTGCGAGGACTAGATTTGGTAGCTATTACCTCACCTTCAGGCACCTTTTGAAGGTAAGAGAGTCATTGGCTAGAATGGTATCAAGTCCACATTGGCAGGGGTTAAAGGAAAGGGCTACAAATGCAACTGACAAGCGAGGTTTTGAACTGGTGGAGGAGGCCGCTCTTGATGGTATGTTTTGGGCACGTGTGAGGCAAGTATTGGATTTCACCAAGCCCATTTATCACATGATTCGGTTTGCAGATACAGATAAACTAGTGATTGGCGAGGTATAGGAGCAGATGGATACCATGTTGGGGCAAATAAAAGATATTGTTCATAACAATGATCTCGACTTGTACAAACTGATTCACGTTTTTGTGTGTGTACGGTGGAATAAATTTAATCTTCCACTACATTGCTAGGCGTATATCCTTACACCAAAATACTACTCTACATCTTGGTTGGGCCAACTTGCACTAGGGGGTGGAGTTAGGACCAAACCCCATATAGATGAAGAGGTATCTAAAGGATATTTGGAAGCATTAGAAAAGTTGATACCTGACCGGGAGGAATGTGCTAGTATGCGCCTTGAAATAGGCAGATACTTCAATAACACTGGTTTGTTTGGTACCTTCCATGCAATGAAAGACAAAGACAGATTTGATGCTCTCACATGGTGGGAGACATATGGTGACCATGGACTTTTGTCAAAATTGGCAAAAAATGTTCTATCACAGGTTGTAAATACTTCTTCTGCAGAGAGGTGTTGGAGCACTTACAGCTTCATACATAATGTGAAAAGAAACGGACTCAATGAAAATCGGGCAGAAAGCTTGGTTTATGTGCACTATAACTTGAGGTTGTTGAGTCATTACTGTGATCGGGCTTATGAGGATCCAACATATAAAATCTGGGACAACCACCTAGAGGATGACAATTTGGAGGATGGCATTATACATCTTGAAAAACTGGAAGAGGAACTTATAAGGGAGGAAGATGAAGCAACAACCATGCCACCTCCAACATCCAGTAGCAGTGCTCGAGTTCCGAGTCTTGTTTCTTTGTTGTTGCCACCTCCATCTACACCCTCACGTGGAGGGCATGTGCCTTCTAGTTCTGGTCATCGGTTTGTGCGGGAGACTCCTAGAAGACCACCACGACCTACTCATACATTAGATTCTCGTGGCAAGGGCCACATGCAGTAGTAGATAATAGATTTACAGTTTACTTGTCTTTTCTAGTTTCTATTAGTTTTCATAAATGTTGAGTCTTGAGTCTTGACTCTTTCATATCATGATTCATAATGATATTTTTTGTAAACAATATATGACTGTGAGTCGTGACAATGAAAGTTTGAAGTTTGAAGTTGGCAATTATAACTTATTGGTAATGATTCTGAATTATGAATATGATACTTCGTGAAAGTTGTTTCATTTCATTTCATAATTCATTTTATAACATTTCATTTCATGTTAAGTTGTTAACAGTTAGATATTATTTCTTGTAATGGTTAAACTTAGCTTACAAGTACAACTTTGGTGATCAATGATGATAAATGTTATATATTGAATGTACAATTTTGAAAGCTTGAAGTTGAAACTTTAAGATTGATGAATCATGATTCATGAGACTCAATTGTGGACATAGTTGATGAAGATTATAACTTCTAGATGATTGATGTTATATGGTTCAGTGATCAATCTATGTATTTTTATGTTTTTTATATCTAATTCATCATTCTACATGTTTTTGTTGACATATATGTATCAAATATAAAATATATATATATTATATTAAATATTATATAAAAATCGCTTCGGGATTCACTCGCAAACCGGGAGCTTTTGAAAATGTCGCTCCCGCTCCCGTTTTCGCTCCCACTCCCCGCTTTCGCTCTCGCTCCCAAGTAACATTGCTTGGGACACATCATAGGTGCAGAAAGGGTCAAGGTGCACGAGGAGAAGATTAAAGCAATTTGGGATTGGCTAGAGCCCCGAGATGTGACAACGTTGAGAGGATTTTTGGGCATCTGTACCTATTATCGGAAGTTCGTGTAGGGCTTCTCATAGTTGGCAGCACCCCTTACTGATCTGACCAAGACGGGGGCTTTTGCATGGATAGAGGGAGCTCAGGCAACATTTGATGGCCTCAAGGAGGTGATGAGTTGTTGTCCGGTATTGACACTACTAGATTTTACTTAGCCTTTCACATTGGAGTGCGATGCATCAGGTGTAGGGATCAGGGCAGTCTTGTCCCAAGGAGGGCACCCCATTGCTTTCGAGTGCCAGAATCTTCTACCTCATGAGTTGTCGTATTCCATTTACGACAAGGAGATGTTTGCCATAATGCATGCATTGGCCAAATTTAGATAGTACTTGGTGGGGAATTGATTTGGGTTGAAGATAGATCACAACAGGCTTTGCCATTTCATGGGGCAGTAGGGCCTCAATGACAGACAACAAATATGGGTTAACAAAGTGCAGACCTATGATTTTGATATTGAGTATGTGCGGGGAAAGCACAACGTAGTGGTGGATGCATTTGTCATGACTAGAAGACTCAGTTATTGGTAGAATACTCTAAGGATCGTCAGGCGTGCGAGATCTTGGAGGGTAGCTATGTAGATTAGCGCTACATGGTGGTGGATGAGGTTATTTATTGTAAGGGGTGCATATTTTTGGTTTCGGGATCACAGTTGAGAGAGCGCGTCATTCGAGCAGCCCATGATTCTCTTTTGTCCGGGCACCAGGGGTTTAGGAAGACTTATATGGCAGTGAGAGAGTGCTTTACTCGTAAGGGCCTCAAGGGAGATGTTTTGAGGCATGTGCAGGAGTGCGAGCTTGCCAAAAAAACAAAGGAGAGTTGACCCATCCAACAAGATTGTTGCAGTCTCTTCCCATCCCTACGGGAAAATGGGAGAGCATCTCTATGGATTTTATCATTGGACTTCCCTCGGTGCAAGGGAAGGATTGTATTTTTGTGGTGGTCAACTTGCTGACCAAGTTTGCACACTTCTTTGCCATATCGACACAATATCCAGCCTCACAGGTGGTAGAGTTGTTCTTCAGGGAGGTCTTTCGTCTGCATGGACTCCCTAAGACCATAGTCAGTGACAAGGATAACCGGTTCATGGGAGGATTTTGGCAGGAGCTCTTCAGACTCATTGACACCGAGCTCACCCCGAGCACCAGCTATCATCCGCAGACTGATGGTCAGACAGAGAGGGTGAACTAGTGGTTAGAGGGCTATCTCAGGAATTATGTGACAGGGTAGTAGAGGGCTTGTATTCGATGGTTGCATTTGGGAGATTAGTGTTACAACACCACCCATCATATGTCCATTGGTATGACTCCTTTTCGTGCCTTATATGGTTATGATGCTTTGTCTTTTGCTGATATTGTTTTTGGAGATAGCAGGGCCCCAAAGGCCAAGGATTGGATCCTAGAGAGCCAAGATATCCTCAAGGCTTTTAAGGATAACTTACAGAGAACTTAGAACCAACAGAAGATGTATGCTGACCA
>APFE030284431.1:7245-19863 GCA_000404065.3 Pinus taeda
ATGGAGGAAGGAATCGGCCAAATCCTTAAGAGTGCACTCTGATTTCTTCAATGAATCTGTGGTAGCTTCTTCTACCATCTGCGTTGGTTTCTTGGCCTCTATCAAGTCATAATTTCCTTGCCAAGTTGTTCTGGCAAGGCCTGCGCATGTTGTGTCAGATATCAGGCCCTTTTTGTTGTTTACTACTGCTTGCCCTGCAGCTAGTGGATTGGAAACACCTGCAACTTTCTTCGACTTTTTACCCATCATGCCCGAATTGCTTTGAAAAACTGTATTCTGCATAGAGAGGCGATTTTTGGCGTAACACAGAGATAGCAATAAAACTCACAGTTGATAGCAAATGAATAGATGAACACTGATATACTTTGCTTTTGTAAAACCGGCGCGGAGACAATCTATAGGCAGATCTTAGGACGTGGATCCATTAAGTGACCGTATAGAGCCTGCGACCTTATAAATGCCCATTATATCAATATTTGGTCAAAAGATCTCTTAAAGCATGCAATGGATGTATTGGCGGCCGAGCGGGAGTGATTATGCCTTAAATAACATTAAATCAGGCTTTCCAATCATTTTAACGGCTTTTCTATTGAAAAATGTGCCTTATCGCATCGCATCGGGGGGGTATACAGGACTGGCTTTAACAATGCTTTGAGTATCACCGATCGCCGATTGCGATATCGCATCGGCGAAAGGCATATGCGCAATAAGAATGAAACGAGGGGACCCGCCGATTGCCGATTGCAATATCGCATCGGCGAAAGGCGTATGCGCAATGCTTGTAAAACTAAAGGGGATGTGCCGATTGTCGATCGTCGATAGCTTATCGCATCGGGGCTTTGATATGGGGCGCTTTAGTGGTGTATTTGGGTATCGCCGATCGCCGATCGCCGAACTTTATATCGCATCGGGGGAAAGTCTTTTAGCCATTTGTTGCATCCTTCATGTTATTGCGATATGCAATCTTCCGATCGCTTTATCGCAATGACCGAATATTCGCTTTATTTCCATTTTTAAATAGATATTGCTTTTAAAGGGTTTATTCATAAAGCGCTCCTTTGATTATCGGACTTTTATAAAGTAAAATTTTTGATATCAATTTTATTTTTAAAGGGACCCATTTCATATTTTAATGTTTTTATGAATAAAAATAACATGAAATGGGGGGTTGTTTGCAAAGCACAACAATACCTCATTGTATGAGTAGAGGGATTTTCACCTTGGCTCCTTCTGCAAGGCATTAGAGAGACAAGCTAGTTCTTTTAAGGAGCAAGTGGTGGCTCCAATTCTCCACTATTAGAGCTAGTGGTGTTTGATGTATACATGTGTCTTGGGACTTTTACTCAATATATGAAGCTTGATGGCTAACATGTTCTTCATCCATGGATTAAGAATGTTTGTAAGAATACTTTGTGAGTGTTTATGATTCATGTTTTTTTCACCTGTACTAAAGTAGTTGAACTATTTTGGTTATTTTAGGGCTTATCAAATTAAGAATCTGTTGTAGTGGTTGCAATGCCTGTCGCATCCTTGTAGACTATTCTGTTGGATGTTAGGTAGATATCCCTTGTTTGTGTGTGTTTCTACAAGAGTGTTACTATTATCTCTCTCTTAGAGACTCACTTTCCTTTCCCTTCGTAGTCGAAGAACCTTGACACATATACAACCAAACACTCACTTTCTTTTCGAAGGCACATTCACACTCCTCTGTTTTGCTAACTGTTACAGCCAAGAAAAATATTTAAGAAACTCCTAAATGGGTCATATTTTGGATGGGTCTCCTATCCAAAATGGTGTGAGGTCTAACTGGGACCACATATCAGGTAGATCCCTTGAATGTTGGCAGGTCCAGCACCGTCGACAAATATCTTTTGAGGTTTTACCCTTAAAACATGTTATCTTTAATCTCATAGCTATGATCATTTGTGTAGCTCTTTTATCTATATTGAGATTCCTTTAACCTTTCTTCAATCATGGTCATTTGATTTTCCATTTCTTGTATAACTTGATGTCCTATCAATACCCAATCCTCAGGTTGATCCCAACTTAGAGGCATTCTATAAGGCCTCCCATATAGGAACTTGGAAGGTGTCATCTTGATGGAACTTCGGTAATGGTTATTATAAGAAAATTCCACCAATGGTAAAAGCTCTTCCCATATTTCTTGTTGGTCCATCATATACATCCCCCTAGGACCCCCCTTTTTTCATGGTGCATAAGTCATGAAAATAATATAACACATACCCAACATTCTCCCACTTGTTGTTTTATTTGCATAAGGGAGGCCACAAGAGTACACAATCAACAATTCATGCCAATGCTACCCATTGTTTCTCTACGCCACGATAAATTTTTAGTGCTCATATATTTCTCAATGCACCTGCAACATTCTTCAAATTGTCCACCTTTACCAACAACACCTTTTTGTCTTCAATCATATCTCTTACAAAGTGATACTAAACATCAATATGCTTTGTATTTGAATGATAAGTAGGGTTCTTTACCAAGAAAATTACACTTTGGTTGTCACAATCTATCCTTATAACTTGTTGTACCAACCTCATACTTGAACTCAACCTCTGTAAACAAACCACTTCCTTGCTTGCATGAGTGGCTATCATGTATTCATTTTCTATAGTTGAAAGTGCCTCTACAAACTATCTCTTACTCATCCAATTGATAGCTCCTCCAAATAGGTTAAATACATACTCGCTTGTAGATCTTATACGATATAGATCACTAGCCAAATATGCCTCAACAAATCCATGAATGTCCAACGTTATATCCAATCTTGGTCTTCCTTGGTAGCATAATCCATATCTAATAGTGCCTCACAAATACCTAAAAAGTATCTTCATTGTTGTCCAATGCTCCATTCCCAATTTTGACATGTAACTTGTTGAAAAGTGGGCAACAAGAAATGCTAAATTTAGAATGTGCTAAAAATAGAATGTCTAAAAATAGCATGTCTAAAAATAGCAGTTTGGCTAGTGAGGTCATTGGCCACCTTTGGTGAAAGGTGAAACTGCTAAAACACAAAGTTCTAAAAATAGCATTTCTAGGTCCCTTCCTATTTATAGCAGTCCCTGGTCTATCTATAGGAAGTAAAATCAAATTTGGTCTTAACAACAGTTTAAAATATTAACTGATTAATCTCCATGAGTTAATTAGTTGGAAAAATAATACTTGAAGTCTTTGTGAGAACATGCAAATTAGTTGTCCCATTGATTGAGGAATTTATCCTTTATTCTCTCCATTGATTGAGGAATTAAGTATGAGTTCTATAATGAGAGAATCAGTTGACTTAGTTCTAACTAGTCAAGTCTAGTTAGATTATTTACAAGTTGTTAAAATAATTAAAATATAGTTTGTTAATGCTTGCATGCATGTGACAACTATTATTTTAGATAATTGAGGATTCACTCATGGATAACTGTTGCATGTCAGTTCTGTCAGAGACCCAGTTGAGATTAGATGAGGGATAGTGTACTATTAGATGCTTAGATCTTCCCATGGAATATTCCTTACATGCAGGAGGAACTAGTGTCCTCAAGGATTGCATAGTTGGACCAATGGTTGACAGCAGGTATGATTGGGGCCAATTCACATATGTTTTGTAATTGGACCCCAATCAAAATTGCACAAGGAAATAGGGGATTGGTGGACTTGAGGCCTACATATTGAGGCATAGTGAGTCTATGATCATCATCTTTTGATTGCAGAGAGTACATGATAGCTCTTGAGCTGATATTTTTTGTAAACATAAGAGGATTTCCACTTCATTAATAATACAATGTTGGGGGTTTTATGTTGGTGCATTCCCCAGTGATATATCTGTGTTATGTGTGATTATTTCTCTTGATCAGTTATATGTGTTTATGGTTGATGTTGCTCATGAAATCGATTTTGCTTCCACTTAATGTTTTGTAGAAGTAGATCATGTGTTTTGCTTTAGTACATTGCATTACCAGTTTGATCTACAGGTGAAATTTCTACATAATATCTCAATACTACCACTGCATGCATAATTCTTGGGTTGATATAGGCCATTGCATACATCAAACTTTTAACCACACTAACATATGGAACATAGGACATGGCATCTGCCTCTTCCTATGTCTTAGGACACTAATTTGCAGATAAGTTTGTACCTACATGAATAGGGACCTTCACTAGTTTACGTTCCTTCACACTAAACCTCTAAAATATTGTCTTGACATATGTTCTCTAATTTAACCATATTTTTCTCTTTTAATGATCTCTATTAATTTCCATGCCCAAGATAAAATTTACAACGCCAATATCCTTCATGTCAAATTTAGAGGACAAATGAGTTTTCACTTCTTGGATGATTTTCCTATCACTTCCAATCAATAATGTATCACTACATACAATATCAAACAAATGAGATGATCACCAACTAATTTAAAATACACATAATGATCTATTTTTCCTCTTGTGAATTCAAGTCTATGTATATATGTATCAAATTTTTGATACCACATCCTTAGTGATTGCTTCAACTTGTATAGGGAATTTTTCAACCTACATATGGACTACTTCTTTCCCTTCATTGCAAAGCCTTATGGTTTTTTCATACAAATCTCTTCTTCCAGATCCCCGTGTAGGAATGATATCTTCACATCCATCTATTCTACCTCAAAATGAAAAACATTAGAAAAAGATAAAAGGAATCTAATAGAAGCTAATTTTGCAAAAGATCAATTTTTTTGCCAAAATCAATTCTTTGTACTTGGGAATAACCTTTTACTACTAACCGAGCTTTGTATTTATTCACCTCACGTTCTACATTCAACTTCTTCCTAAACACCTGTTTTCTATTGATGGGTTTTCTTCCAGCCAACATCTCCACTAGATCCAAGCCTCATTAGTATACAAGGCCGCCATTTCTTCAACCATGGCCTTTTTCTAGAGTTTTCCATCCTCTAAATCCATTGTCTCCCTAACAGTTCTAGGATCATCACCAGTAATAAACAAAGAAAATTTTGATTGGAAATCAAGTGGAGTATACTTTTCTAGCTACCTTCTTTCCCAAACTGATCTCCTCAAAACTAACGTATGTGGTTTTTCTTCTTTCGATCCCTCTTCTTCAGTAGAGTCTGAATCATCATCCTTTAGTTCAAACTCCATCTTCTATTCTTTCTCCCTTGGTAGGACTTAATGTTTGATAACATCTTTCACTTCTCTAAATACCACATCTTGACTGTACATAACCTTCTTTGTTTATGGATTCCAAATCTCGTAACCTTTTAAACTATCTTAATAACCAACAAAGATGCAACTTTCATATTTGTTATCTAACTTAGTTATGTTTTCCATTGGTACATGTACATATGCAACACAATCAAATACCCTAAGATGCGTGAGCGATGGTTTCTTACCATTCCATAGCACACAGAGTCTTATCATCCAACATTGATGAAAGTGATTTATTTACCAAGTAACATGCAATATACATTGCCTATGCCCAACATTCCTTTCCTAACCCAACACCATTGAGCATGCTCTTTACTTTTACCATCAACATCCTATTCATCCTTTCTGCAACTCCATTTTGTTGAGGTGTGTATGGGGTAATTTTTTGTCTTGCTACACTAAATCATTTACAAAACTCTTAAAATTCCTTCCCATAAAACTCTCCACCATTATCCGTCCTCAACACCTTTATTTTCTTCTTTGTTTGGTTCTCCAGTAGAACATTAAATTCTTTAAATCTGTCAGAGAGTTCATATTTCTTTTTGAGGAAATATATCCATGTATCTCTTGAGAAGCCATCTATAAATTAGATGTAATGCACAGATTTACCCAATGATGGAATTGGCACAGATCCAAACATATAATTGTGCACTAGTTGTAGGATTCCCTCTAGTCTCTTAGAACCAGAGGAGAACCTCACCCGATTCTACTTTTCATATAGACAATGTTCATCGAAATCAAAATCTAGAAACTAATTCGACATACCTTCTACCATACCATTACCACGCAATACTTGAAGGCCCTTCTCTTTGATATGACCTAGCCTTTGATGCCTCAACATACTCTTTTCTCCTGAAGCTACAAGATTTTTTCCTTCTTCTGCTCCATTGTCTAGAAGAATGGAAATTTTCACCCAACACTAACAATGCTTCCTAATAACTTATTTAGAGTTCTAATCCAAACTTCCCTCAACAAGACCATTTATCCTTGAACCATCCTACAGGTATCCTTTTCAAACACTATTTTTACACCCGCAACACTCATCTTGCTTACAAAAATCAAAATTCTAACTACCCTAAGATGTGCAGAACATCAGGGAGTGTTGTAATCCTTCCATCCATGAGCTTCAACTATACTTTTCCTGATCCTATAATTCTAGATCTCGATTATCTCCTAAGAAAACATCACCACTATCAAATATTTCATACTCATGAAACCACTCCTTGTAAGGAGTCATATGAAAAGATGTGTCTGAGTTAACCAGCAATGCCTCATAGTCTATTAGTGTACTTGAAGAAGCCAAGTACACATCCCATCCTTCATCTAAGGGGTTTTTTTCTTCTATAGAGAGAGCATCTTCATATCCCTTCCCTTTCTTAGCAATTTTGGTTTTATAGTATTTCTTGTAATGCCCTTCTTTCCTATATTTCCAACACGCTTTTGTGAACTTTCCTAGAGATTTTGATCTTCCTCTAGATTTATATCTCCCACTTAAGGACTTATTTCAGTTTCTAGTTTGGGAGTGTCATCTTACAAACAAGGCATTTTCGTTTTGACTCTCCATGTTTTTCCATCTCATCTCCTTCAACAACAAGGATGAGATTATTTCATCAAATTTTAAGGTGGTTGCATTACTAACTATAACAACAACCAGTATATCCCACAAGTTTGGTAGAAAACATAACATAATAATGCACTTATCCTCATATGAAATCTTAATATCAACAAATAACAATTGACTCACCACAATATTGACAGTGTTAAGATGCTCTGTCATTAAGTCTTTCTCCTTCATCTTTAGGTTATACAACTTTTTCCACAAGAACAATTTGGTCACTAGGGACTTAGCCTGATACAAAACCCCTAACTTGAGCCACAAATCCTTTATTTTTGCTTCCTTTGACACATTCAATGACACCAAATCTAAGAGACAATTGTATTGTGCTCTTTCCCTTTCGATCAAACTTCATCTAGTGTTCTATTAGCATCCCTGTTGGTGCAAATTTTGTATCCACACCAATCCACTCATTTTTGTCCACTAACAAATTTTCCCTTTTGAACTTCTACCGTTCAAAAATCTTCCCATTAAATTTTTAGATCTCGATTTTTAAACTGCTCACTATTTTTTCCCACCGCAAAAACCATGATAAATTTAATAATAGACACCATCAAAGATGGTGAAAACTCTCCACATCTAATAATATATACTTTAATCTCTACCATATTAAATGCATCATTTTCAAGTTTTTGGTTTTACCTTCATTTTAATAATTCAATTGTAGATCTCTATTTTTAAAATGCTCACTATTTTTTTCCACCACAAAAACCATGATAAATTTAATAATAGACACCATCAAAGATTGTGAAAACTCTCCACATCTAATAATATATACTTTAACCTATACAATTGCATCATTGTCAAGTTTTACTTTTACTAATAATATATACTTTTACCTTCATTTTAATAATTCAATTGTTGAAACATCAATTCAAGGAAATTGCAAGGCCATGCTGTAACATCAATGCCGTTCAAGAACCTTCACGGAAATTAAGTAGTGTCAAAAAAAACTCGAAATTAATAATTAAGAAATTGATGTCAAACTTTGAGTTGATGGCGTGTTGCGGTGGGCCACAAAGGATTTCAATTCCCATTATTATTTAAAATATTACGATTTCAATTTCCTAATATGGTTATAAAAGGTTAACACTATTATAATGTTGATTGCTAAGGTTTTGACATTTTGATGGGGAGGGGATAGTTTTATAATAATATTAAGGATTATTTTTTAATTATTAATAAAAATGTCATAAAGAATTAAGAAAAACATAATTTACATTAAAGTTTATTAAGTTGTATATATTATGACTTTTTAAAAGTAAACACGTATTTTTAATTGGGAGAACTAATGATGTTTTTCTATTTTTTTTTTATGTTTTTTTTTTTCTTTTTTTTTCTTCATCATCACAAAATCACAAGTTACAACTTTCAAGGGATAAGATCATTCAAATTCAAGAGAAGTCACAAACATTTCAATTAACCAACATGTGCCTTTTTCACATTACAACCACTCCATTAGATTAACGATGATTTCCTATTCAATTTTTGTAAGCAAAAACATTTAAACTCACTCTCCACCTCTCCCTAAAAAACATGCCATCCAAGAAATTGAAAAGTCAATAAATTGTTGGTGCTTTTCCTTTCATTTATTAAGGAGGATGGTGGGCATCTTGGGCTCCATGTTCTGAGTGCTCACCACTTGTATTGTCTTAACACACAAGTGCTTTAATCTATCTCTGAAAACATCATTTGCCCACTCTCAAAGCTCCAAGGAGGGAATAGTTATGAGGATTATTTAGTGATGGTTATTTTTGTGCTAATTTAGGATCTTGGTGGCAACCTCGGAAGCACTAAGTTATCTAACAACATACTCGACTAATGTCTTTTAAAATTTGCTTTAATAGATTGGTGCCTCATTTCAACACAACAATGCTATGAAAAAGACCGTGATTTACAAGTTTTTATATTAATTATGGCAATTGATGTAATTTATTTACTTGTTTTTTAATATTAGTTATCATTCCATCTATTGATTGTTGGTTAACAAAACAACTAGCAATAATGGAAGATATATTATGATAGGAAAAGGAAATATTTTCCACAAAGTTCTATGGGATTTTCTCCATCCCAATCAAACTTGGTGTTTGCCCTTACAATCAATTGATAGTGCTCTCTCTTCTCTCTCTCTCTCTCTCTCTCTCTCTATATATATTATATATATATATATATTAATATATATATATGACCAATGTAAGGCATATGGGAGATTTTTCCCCAAGGAACATAGATGGAACACCTAACACATATATCAATGTAGACTAGTGTGCTTCACTCAAGAGGATTCAAAACAAGCAATATTAGCACAAACTAGCCAAATGCCCAAAAACATTGGTGACAACTAGTTGGGCTTCAAGTAAGGGATTTATGCAAATTTTTAACTATGTTAGCAATTTTTAATGGATTGGATGAATTTCCATTTCATTGGCTATAATACTATAAATATTATGTGAATTGAATCAATTTCCGCTTCATTGATCATACTCATGAGGTTTGCTAAGGAGCTCAACATTCATAGAGCAAGACAAAAACTTCAAATTTGAAAAAATGGGTTTCTCCTTATTTCACAAAAATAGGTAATGTTTGTATTAAAATTGGTTGTAGTTGAATGGTTGAACAAATTAAGATAAAAGGAAAATGTGTTATCTATCTTGGATATTTTAGAATATATTAAAATTTCAAAATTGCTACAAGCTAGTTGTTGTAATTGTGTCATATTGAACCTATATCTATAATTATAGTTCACATATTACTTGATAAATTGATTTAACAAAAACATTACTTTGCAAAACAGTACATGGACCTATTTTTCATGAAAGTCTTTCACTCTACTTGCTTTCCACTTGATACTAACTTTGGAAATTTGATTGGTTGAGCATATCTCTATGTTTCCTCTCATGCTTGGCACTTGTTGCATAATCTCTCCTTCTTTCACCTTCATTTCTTCATTCCTAAATAATCCCACACATTAAATGGGAAGGACAATAACCAAGGGTTTTCACCAATTCTCCAATAAAATCCCAATAAAATGATACATCCATTCTCTAATTTCATGAATATCTTATAACATATCAACTTTTTTTCTAATAATTCATATAATTTTCCATAAGAATTATAATTCATTTTCCTTTTTCCTATATATTTCCAAATACAATTTCCTACCATATAAATCTCCATTGTCGCTTTATACTTACACCCTTCCCATTTATAAGTATAGAAAAACCAAGAATATAACTCATCACAATATTTCAAACTAATTTAAATTACAATATTTCAAACCAATGATCTTTGCTTTGTTTTAATTTGTTTTAAATCAAATTTTAGGCCTCTTTATTATGTATTATTTGGAGGACTATGCCAGTTTAGAGACCAGATTTGACAAATTCGTTTAAATAAGTTGTCTTGGAGATAAATTGTGCTTAATCCACACCTTATGTTGGTTATTTGAGGGGGATTTCATAGGATTGACCCAAAGTTTGTGTATAGTAAAATTGAAAAAGGCCTTGTTTTAGGAACAAATTTTCATTTTTATGTTTTTGTGTGTTTTGAAGCAATGTTACTATTGTTCTATAATGTTCAATGATAATACGTCTGGGTCCTCTGTTGGAAATTCCTGAGGCTTGAAATTGAGCTTTCAGTAGTGCCATAGCTCATTTGGTGAAACAAGACAATGCTGGAATTTGGCCACAATAGACTCTCACATATCTGTGTGTTAGAAAATAAAGAGAGACCAAAGAGCGATTACACACAACACAAAACACACACTATGATATATTTATTGACTAGAACACTTATGCATATATAGGACATAAATCTTTGACTTTCAGACATCTAGATCATAACTACAACTCATATATAGGAAAGTTCAACAATTTCTAGATTGAAGCATGGGAACTCTCAATTACAACACGTGGAAGAATTACTTCCAATACCCTCCCTTAATGCTTACATGGAAAACATGGAACACACATATTACAACAACAAGGATAATATTTTTATGATTGGTCTTAATCAACACTCACATCCACTCTGGAATCTCGCAAACACTGATCTTTCACGACCACATCTTCGAGCTATCACTTGACCTCCATTTAAAATATAACCACCTATGACCATCATTGATGAAATTTGCAAGATCAACAATATTGACACCTTGGCTCGTCGAGGCTTATGCGATAAGAGTTGTTAAGTAATGAACCATCCTATAGACCAACCACCATCTGTCAGATATTTTGCTTTCAACTATCTGTTAGTTGCTAGGATGAAGGTCTGGATACTTAATGTGTTCAAAAGTTGATCAAACAACTTGATCTTACTAACACACAAGAATTGATGTTTCAGACACCGGGGCTTTCAGTTTAAGAACCACCAACCCTTTTTATAACCAATAAAAATACAAACACCAATCACCAAAACATACAAAGACATAATCAATGACTGCTCTTTATTGATCTGTGCAGATCAAATCAAATATAATAATAATAACTTTGCATATTGGTATTTTCCATTAGATCTGCATCGTTTGGATCTCAATCTCTAGATAAATAATACCACAATATTTTATTAGTTCAGATCTAGAATGAGAAATGCCAACATTCCACTTGCATGCTACAGTTGTACATCTTGCACCATCTGATAATCTCGAGAACCGTCATTTAAAACATGTAGACATTGCTCTAAGTTGTAGATCCACACTAGATCAAGCCAAATCTACGTTGATCCAACTTCTTCACAAGCATATATATTCTTATTTTACAAAGATTTGTCCACAATGGAACTTCACACAACAATAACAACACAGGATCTTTGCAATTCTCCTTTGCATGCAACTATCCATAATCCACACACAAATCAAATATTCACACAAAGAATAGATCAAACATTCTTTTAAACTAATCTATGTACAAAGGAGTATCATGGCTAAAATTACATGATCTCAGCCCCTCTCTTGAGAGGGTCTGGGCTGAACCAACTCTGATACCATGTTAGAAAATAGAAATAGATCAAAGAGCGATTACAAAAAACAGAAAACACACACTATGATATATTGATTGATCACAACAATTACACATATGTAGGACATAAATCTTTGACTTCCACACATCTAGATCATAATTACAACTCATACATAGGAAACGAAAACTTCTAGATTGATGCTTGGGAACTCTCAATGACAAGTCATGACAACACACATAAGCATTACTTCCAATACTCTGCCATCATTAAGACATAGCAGTGTGTGGATGATTCGAACACAGATGATATAATTTCATGGAATGAAGCCGGTACAACGTTTATTGTTTGGCGACCTTTAGAATTCACCAAAGATTTATTGTCCAATTACTTCAAACAAAACAATTTTTCAAGTAAATATGTTTTGTTATAATACCATGTTTTATCAATATCATATGCTCAATCGCTAGTCATTTCATATGACACTTGTTCATATGTCATTTTTTTAATTAATCAATTAATTAAAACATACTACTTTTGAGATAACTTTTAGTCTTTGATTCTTGACTACTATGAAAAATATTCTAGAGTACTCTTTGTATGTTAAATCCTCACCATCCATTTAATATTTATTGATAGTTAAATTAAAATTCTGAAAGCCCTATTCCAAACCACAAAACTATGATGTAAGCTTATTATATTTTCTCCTAAAAAATAATTAGCTATAATATAAAAGTATGAATAATGATGATGTAAACAAATAAAAAAGATAACTAGATGAGATTTAGTATTTTTTCCAAAATTCAGAAATATAATTTTAAACAAAATTATAA